>APFE031656807.1:0-11181 GCA_000404065.3 Pinus taeda | reverse complement strand
CTTTCAATTGTACAAACCAACATATTCCCTCAACAATCGTTTTTTGGCCCACCATATAAAATAAAATAATTAGTACTGTAAGTAAAATAAGCTTTTGGCTGAGGATTTCGGGAATGCCATAAGCAACACAGTGCAATCGACCGTGTTCAAATACAAACGCCGAACCAATAGGCCCATCATCTCGGCGTTAATTACAGTCATTTTCAATGAAGAAGATGAAGAGGAAGATAGCGGCGAGGAGGAATCAATGGAAAAAGAGATCAGTTCGGACAATTCCTCTCAGAGGAGGGGAAAGGAAGACAACTCATACATTCCCTCCTCTCAGAGTCGGCTAGAAGAAGATAGTACCTGTGTTCACTCGGAAGAGCAGAACGAGGTTCTAAAAGAAATTGGCAGCGTAATGGCTCAGGAGGATACAACCATGGCTCAGCAATTGTCAGAGGGTCCCCAGGTTCTACAAGAAATTGGCAGCATATTGGCTAAGAACACTACAAACACGGCTCAGCATTCGTCAGAGGATCCCCAGGCATTGGAAGTTCCCAGGAAGGGCAAGGAGCCAGAAGTCGTCTTTGGCAATGTCCTGTACCTGAAGCTCCCGCCAGGAATTCATCGTCCTGAAGACATTCCGGATGGAATGGAGGTGACTTGGGAGCCTGATCCGAAACAGGAAGCAGCGGAATGGGAGGCAGCGCAACGAGAAGCGGCGGACCAGGCGGAATGTTCCAAAAAACTCAACTGATACTCACAGCAAGGCGGGTAAGGTCTGAGACTCCGGGTCTGGGGACTCTGCATATGTTTTTTTTGCTCTATTTTCACAACAAGTGTATTGTTCAGGATTGGCTACCTGTGGTTAGCAATCATGCGACGTGTTCTCTGATTCGTGCCTCTCCTAGACAAATAGGCACCTGGGCTTGGCCCATCTTGATAATGCTCTGTTTTTTGGGTAAGATTCCAAGCCTATAATGTATCAATCTTCTGCTTGGAAAGGTCTTTTTTTGGCTGACAGCTTTCTTGTAAAAGTCTATTACTGTTTTGATATGCTAAACGCTGCTAGCATGTTGACAAACTTTGACAGAGAGTTGTTTAATCACTCTCAGAGGTTAAAACCTCTTGTACATATTTTTTCAATTTTCTTAATATAATTAGTTTAGCCTTTGCCCATAAAAAAAATTATAGAGCTTTTGGACAAATATGATGTGGGACAAGAGAATTTATTTAATGGTAGCTATATGTTTTGGATTTAATGATTACGTTTACTTTTAGTGCTAACAATTTTTTTTAATGTTTGTAGGATTTTTTATTTTTTATTTATGAAACACAAGTTTAAATCAAATAGATGAGATAGGTGGTATCAACTTGCCCAATAAGAAACCAAATTCTTTGGTCACCTATCTGCATTATATGCCATCCAAAAATCATATAGTTTAAGGAGATTTACCCAACCTATATAGACATCTATATCATCATAAGAGTCTAAGTTTTTGTCTGTCATAAGCATACATTAATAAAAGTAAATTCTATTCGCTAAAAACAAAAAACCAAGCAAGAATGTGACTATTCATTTTAATCCTTTGAGGTTGAGTCAATCAGGTTGGGTCTTTAGCTGAGTCTCCTGGTGCATCTGCCAACTCGATAATACAAGGGATATGCTTTTGAATATGATCTAGGTAGTTTTGAATATGATCTAGGCAGATGTTTTTCTTACAAAACTGAAACTATATGGTCTGTAGGTCCTTCTTATACTTTGGCATGTCTTGGAGGGTCATTGCCATCCCAATTGATAGGTGCTCCATGGCCTTCCCCATCAGTCTCTTCATGAGCCAACATAAGCATAGACTCTGCTTAAGAGTTAGTCTTCCCCTCATATTTTATGGGTCTGGGATTTCCTCTCGCCAGGCCTCCATTTCCACTTCTGAGTTTGTCTCCTCTTTTATCTGTTTCTCCCAATCTCCTAAGATCTTTCGGATGCCTGCATACGTCCCTACCCTATACGCTTTTGCTGCTTCACTGATAAGCCTTTCTACTTGCTTTCTTCCACCTCTGGGTTTCGAGGTGCCTGGGTCAGCTACATAAGGCTCCTCCCTTCCCCTTATGCCTCGTCCTCATCCACGGGCTGGTCTAGCCATGTCTCCTATTGTGCGCACATGTTCACAAAACATTCTGATTAGCCTACATATTATATTTGACAACCTTTCCACCGTTATGTCGTTTCCCCTCTCCTTTCATTTCCTACCACCCGCGTCTCTGCCCCAATGCCCCTCTGCCCACTGCTTTGTTGCCTCTTCTTTGCCTGAAGTAACAACACCACTCCCCTGCCATGCAATATCCTCTCTTCCAGAAATAACAATGCCCCTCCCCTGCCATGCAATAGCCTCTCTTCCTTTTTGGTATTTGTCTCTCTCTACTCTGCTCCCTCGGTTAGAGTCTTGGTGCTCAATTTGCATGACACTTATAGCTTTAACCTCTTGCCCCTCGAACCATATAATTACCATACTCAATTTCTTTCCCTTCTCTCTCCCCTCTGGCCAGTGCGCCTTTCGTTACCACTCGCAATTGTCCCGCCTCTCACTTGCTTAGCTCCCTTATTTCCTTCCTCATTGTAAATTTGTTTGCCTAACTTAATGGCAAGTGCTTCCTCATATTCCCATGCCTGGTTGTCCCTCGCGTTACCAATTACAGGTTCAACCTCAGTCCCTTTCCCTCTCTGCATGTAACGCCCACGAGTCATTGGCGCGTTCGTGTGAGTCAGGCGCGTTAAGGGGAGTCGAGTGCGACCACCAGACACATTTAACCAAAGTATTGGCTAAGTTTGTGAGGGCGCATGATGGGTGGGAGACGCACCGGGTGGACGGAACGACGAGTTAGGTGCGCGCTCGAACGGAGCAACGAGCTGGCTGGGTGACCTGGTCAGCGACACATGAAAGACATTTGGAAAAATGGCTAAGTGTTGAACCTGGCGGACTTATATGGGCGGGTGGTCCCGTGTGCAGGCACCCCGCACCAAAGCTGACCAGTTATTTTTCGATGAAACGGCATAAGTTAGGTCGGCTTGGCCATAGGCCGAAGCCCCCACTTTGGAAAGCCATCGTATATATTAATGAGGCGTTGGTGGTGAAAAACACAACGGATCATCCAAGAATTCTATGCAAAGGGAGCTTTGAGTTTGGGTAAAGCCTCCCTAGCGGCGAGTTGGGATGAGCCCGTACAACAAGCGGTGGGATTGAACCCAGAAACAACATGGAACAACAGAGTTAGGTGGCGGATTAACTACAGGGCGCGGGAAAACTTGACGGACGAGCTGAAGGTCACACCGTTGGGTGAACAGGGCTATCGTGACGCGTTGAACAGTGGAGAGACAGGTGTGGGAACCTGTGGGCAAGGTGACCCAGTGTATGGGCACCCGTCGATTGGCACGACACGCTGCGGCGGTAGTAAGTTGTGGTAACAACAAAACAGAGTTGTCGTGCGGTGACATGAGCCCACGAGCAAGTGTGCCCACGGTGAATGACAACGATAGATGTGACAGGGCGTTCAATGGAAACGCAAGTTGTGTCTCGAGTGAGGTTGAATAGTGCAGCGGCCGAGTCGGTGGACTGGTTGAGTTGCATGATAGAGTTTGTTGTAAATTCTAAAATGTCGGTGGAGCTTCACTCTCCCAGTCAATTGTAAAAACAGAATTTAATATAAATTCTTACTTTCCTATTGGATTGTGTCTCTTGCTATTGAATGTTTTTTAATGTAATTCAGCACATTAATGTTTTAACATGAAAAATAAGATGATTGTTAGGCATAGTTCAGGGAACAATTTAACAATGAAAAAATTTAAATGTTTGGTTGATGTCGCACGTTGGGCAACTCGCGAAAAAAGAATTGAAGGCGTGACATTGCATGTCAAGTTCTCTCCCTGCTTTATCCCTACCCTCTTCTCTGGTCGGACCTCTCATTCCCCTTCCATATAAAGACACATGCATCATTTCAATTAACGAATCTAACCAGATAACATACAAGTGCAGCTTCAAAGGTGTTGTTGCAGGATTTTGACCCGGGGTTTCTCGTCAGTCCTTTGTCTCTCTTTTGCAGCGATACTCTCCCCATCACCCTTCATTCCTTCATACTCGCCCTCCTTTCTTCTCTGTTCCATCCATCCTCCTTGCCTGTCCTTCCCACCTCCATCACTACATAAGTGCTGGCTGCCACTTCCCCATTCCACTCTGAAAATGATCATGCACGAAACCACCACACCATCACCATAAGCGTGTTGGCTGAAATGAACTATATCCCTCTGTCCAACTTCGTTGGGCAACGACCCCGATAAAAGGAGTGCCAACCATTTTTAAAATGAGATGCAATCAAAGTTTTAAATTGGTTGAGCCTATGCTTTAATATTTCCTTTCCAAACTTTAAATTCGTTAACATGCGCATCCTATGGTAGGGTGGACAAACCCCTCCTCATTCATGCCCAAATCAATTTATCCCGCCCTTGAAATCCATTCAACAATCGAACGCAATTCAAGCAACTTTAAAGGATAAAATATCCTTTATGAGACAAAAGAAGCATTCATTCCAGAATTATTCCACTTCCTTTATATGAACTAATATTAATTATATCATCCTCTTACACAAGTTACAATAAAAGCCCAAAGTTGGGCTTAATGCTATGGCCTTGAAGGCTTCAAAGTTGTAGGAGTTCGTTGTAACCTGCGGTGGCAGAGAATCTGTTGACTAGAGCGACAGCATTACTGATCAATTCACACACATGCTGCACGCTGCCGGTGAGATCCTGAAAGTCGTTGAGGCACGTGTTCTCGTTGGTGAGGGCAGCGCTCATCCACGTCTCTACGTTGCTCATCTGAATTTTGAAGGTGTTCCGCCTTAGATGCTTCATCTCAGCCACAGACTCGCGAATCTGGTCGGTGGCATCGCCAAAATTTTCCAGACAATCCTTGAGTGCTTCCCTTTCTTTTTCACTCATTCCAGCGTCTCTGGATCTGAGGCTGGCCGCCCAGACGGAAACGTTGCGCCCATTAATGAGGCTAACAATCACAGCCGCATTCACAAGATCGCTTTCCTTGGGCCTCAGAGGTCCCGCCTAAAAAGAAAGCTACGTAACACACAGCGTCAGATAGAGAGTCACTTTGCACAAAGTTTTGATGAATTCCCCGATCTCCGTGTGATTATAGTAGACAGGACATTTTACATCCTCCGTTGTTGCCGCCGCCGCTGTTGTCGAAGCAAGTGTAACAGCAAATAAGATAACAGAAAACATAGTGAATAATAGATCCATGGCAATTCGAACCCGAGTTGATAGCGAATCATGTAACACAAAGCAATTGCAAATGATATTCATAATTGTAGTTCTACTGCTTTTCTTTTTTTTCTTTGTTAGAGCTGTCCACCTTATTGCGGTTAGGGATCAAAATTGAACACGTCAGAGCCTTTCAAAGCCTTTTAAAGGGGGTCTCTGGCACGTCAGAGAAGTGGGGAGAAAATTTTACCAATGAAAAAAAATTTAAAAATTGATTTTTGTCATTAAAAAAAAAATTGTAATAATATCTTAAAATTTTTTAAGAAGTGTTGTCAAATTGTCATCTTTCTTTTTAAATTTCATTTTTTCTGAAATTAGAATTTTAGTAATGTTGAATTTGTAAATTTCTTTTCATGTTAAAACTTAAATCCCATTTTAGAAACTCCCATTTCAAAAAAAACAGTTTCCTTTTGAGTTGTTTTTTCTAATTGTGCATATGATGTAAGTTCTTATTAATTATTATGTCACAATTACCTTTTGATACCATTAAATTTGGCAGTTTCTGAGTTGCTCCCATTTCAAAAACAACAGTTTCTTTTTGAGTTGTTTTTTCTAATTGTGCATATGATGGAAGTTCTTATTAATTATTATGTCACAATTACCCTTTGATACCATTACATTTGGTAGTTTCAATTGAGAGCGACGAGATGTCAATATGGGCCATGTATTAGGTCTGTAATTTCACTGGGTTGTGCCTGAAGGCTGCCCAAAGCAAGGTTTGATGGCGATTTAAGATGGAGAGGAGCATAGATTCATCATTCAGCGAACACCTGTCAACCAAAGTTTAAGCACGATTTATGCTTGGAGAGAAGCGCATTCAACATGGTTCCTAACATACTGGATTTTGATTTGTTTACGGATTCCCAATTCCTGGTATGTTTTCATATTAAAAAGGAGATACCAAAAACATATACACCTTTGTACACTCTTTTGTTGAATCCTAAACCTGTTTAGAATTTTACTGATTTTTTTCATTCATGCAATAAACTTAAATTTCATTGAGCTAATTGTATATTGGCTTGAACGTTCTGGTCACAAAAATTTCCTACAAAATTAATCCTTATCTGAAATGGAGCAGGAATACAGGTCTCATGTTTATCCATTAATGGTAAATGCATCCGATATATTAGTTGTGGCTCATATCAGAGCTTCGTTATACACAACATCCATGGGGTTGTTGTTCCACCATTCTCCTGTGAAAAAATAAAAAGAAATTTGAAAATAATTTACTGTTGTCAATTGAATTGCTCTTTTTTTTATGCTTTTCATTATAGAAGTGCGACCTGAATATGTGCCCTTCTAAATAAAATTAAGACCTACCCTTCAAATTTGATCACTGATTACGGCTTCTGTGTATCCTCTTATTTTGTCATTGCTTAAAGTACAGTGTACTTGACTTTAATAATTCCAATTGGAATCCGCCGGGTTTTTAGATTCTTTAATGAGTCACATAGCTACTGGAAGGATAAATCCGCTACTATTGCCGAAGTTATAATTTCCATATGGAATATATCACGGCAAATAAATTTCCTTTTCTGCTAGATGGCATCAACGAACTTAAGGATGACCCTGACTATTAAACAACATTAATATAATCAACAAAAAAAAATAATTAACTTTGATAAACTAAATCATTTGTTTCATGTACGTAAATTATTTGAATAATAATAATAAAGTTGTTGGAATCTTGTATCTTTAAAGAGTTTGCATCTAAATTATTTGATTGTATGGAAAGAGTTTGAAGAGATATAGGTGAATAAAGAAAAGTGGTATTTGATGTATTTTAAATATTTATAATATTTGAAAAGCTTTAATAAAAATTTAATTTTTATTTTTAAAAATAAAAATAAAATAAATGATTATAAATAATATTTTTTTAATGTTGAGAGGAATTTGTAATTAAGTCAGAAGTGTTAAATTCATTGCTACACAATTCAACCCAATTCAAAAAAATTGAAAATAAAAATCCAGTTAATTCATAAATTTTCTTGGCGGTTTATTTCCCTACGTGGAAACATATTTACCATTTAAAATTTAATTGTTATATTTCAAAAATTTGTACCATTTAAATTAATTGTATATAGATTTCAAACTTTTTTAAGATATTTTAATATGTTAAATTATTATGAATTATGAAAAATCTAACTAATAAGAATAACTTAATAAATATTATAATGATTTTTAGTTTAGTGTTGTAAAGTCTATTTAATATTTCGTAATAAATTAAAATAATAATTTCAAATTAAAAATATAAATTATATTGAAAAATGGGATTCTTAGTTTTCTTGTAAATTATGAATAGAATTTAAAATATTGATAGGATATTTTTAATATTAAAATATTAATGACCCAAAAAATAGTAAATATATTTATAATATTTAAGACAAGATCAATGTATAAAAAAATAAATTTGTATTATTAATAAATTAAAAAATTGAAAATGGTTATTATTGAAAATAGTAATATTAATTATTCATGTAATAAATTAATAATTAGCTCACTGGTTTTTATCTTGTCTATGAGATGAAAATAAAATGATATTCAAATGACGGAGAGGAACAATTTCAATTGACTAATTTAGGATTTAGTAAGTTCAGAGTCTGATTGTTTTGATCCACCAATTTTATATAAATGTTTTATGTAAATATAATGGCTGAGCAAATTAACGAAAGTTGTTTATTATGCTACTTCATGTTTTCTATAGCTATGTTTGTTCGAACGCAGTAATTGTTTCATATCTTACAGCAGCAGCGGAGCAGGAGACAATGCGAGAGACAATGTATAGGTTATTGTTTCACATCCTCACAAGTAGAGGCGGTCATTCTAATATACTAAATATTCTATAATATTCTACAATACTCTTTCCTTCCTCAACCATACTCTATTTTGTGTTTAGGGTTTTGGTCTGTCGAGGGTTTATGTACACCCTGGGCATAGTATCAAGGTTAGATCCACACCCAGATTAACAATACTATTAGCAAATCCAGACCCAGAGAAACAATACTATTAGCAAAAGCATATAGAGCGAATTTGCGAATTCATTTTTAAAACCATGTAGAGCGAATGTACAGTAGGATTCGAGTGTGAAATGCTTTCACAATTTATTTATCTTTTTAATAAGTGAGTTAAGCGGCACAGCTGAGGATCTAGCTCACCCTCATGGTCTGCAGGGCTCGGAATTCGATCTTCAGAGTTAAAGGAATCAAACGCGAGCTAACGCATCTACCATATACAAAAAGATTTCTTTAGAGAACCATACCCTTTCTTTAAATACATCAAAATATTCTTTAAATCATATTCCTGGTCTACACTTTACAAACTAACATCCCCCACAACATTTTTTTATTTTATAGTAGCTAAAAAGGAAAATTATTCAAATGAAAGGTAGAAACTTTGAGGACACTTTTGATACTGGGGCAAACAAAATCATATGGACACTTCATTAGAGAAGGGTCATTGGAGCAAAGAGGTATGAAGCCCAAACTACTTTATTGGGTAGTGGCTAGGTTTTGGCTATGGACAAAAGCCAGCTCCGAATTTCATGATTATGTTTATTTTAAGATTAATGTTCAAAAATAAAATAAAATCAAAATTTTAAAGAGGAAATGGGCCTCCGTTATTTCCCTATGAAGCCTCAAATTCCCATAGACATGCAGGTGTGTTCTCAATCCAGTTAAACAGGGCCATTTAATTCCCATAGACATGCAGGTGTGTTCTCAATCCAGTTAAACAGGGCCATTTCATATATAGAAACCATGACCTTATGATGGTTGACCCAAACCAGTTCTTTGGCTTTTTTTTATTAAAAGACAATTTATTGGTCGTGATAATAGGATGTTATTTTTTTGGTTGGTACAATGAGATGTTCTCTCTTTTATCTAATTTCAAGTTTTATTAGGGTTATTTTTGGCCTATTGTGATAATGCTCAAGGAGTAAGACTTTTGGATAATGGGATTTTGGCCTCTTGTGATAACGTATAGGCTCCTTGCACAATGGGATGTTATCCCCTCCATCCAATTTCAACTCCCACATAAGGATATCTTTGGCCCCTTGTGATAAGCTTCAAACAGTAGGCTCCCTCGTTCTCTTGGAGTTTTATCTCATACTAAGTCATAAATTCCTCGTACATGTAGCTTATTCCTATTATTGCTATTAGATATACTCTTGGTGTTATAATGATAGCCACTAAATTTAATCTTGAACTTACCAAGATTATTTTAAGAAAAATGATTAAACTAAAAACCTATATAATCTTAATGTTGCTATAATCATTTGAAAAACAATTATCTTAACCAATAATTTTCCATATAAAAATATATAGAGACAAGTAAATTTCCTTTTTTTCCAACAAAAATATCCCCCATTATTAAACAACATTATTAGAATCAACCCACTCTTAACAGAGTTTATTATAATCACTTATCAAAACGCACTGTGAAAGAATAAATTATTCATTATATGTATCATGTACTTAAACAATTTGAAAATTTATAATGATAAAGTTGTTGGAATCTTGTATCTATAAAGAGTTTCAAAAGGGGAATAAAGGAAAGTTTCATTTGGTGTATTATAAATATATGATATTTGAAAATTTAAATAAAAATAAAATATTTTGGACAATTAAATTAAAAATGGAAAAAAATGGTTTTTAACGCGTTAGAAGAATTTGTAATTAGTTTAAATTCAGTTTGAATCTAATTGTTACACAACTCAACTTATCATAAAAAGTGAACCTAAAATTTATTAGTTCATAATTTTAAACAGATTTCCCAAGAGTACAATTCTACGATTCAAATTAATTATATTATTAAAATATAAAATTTCATTTTTTAATTATTTTAATTATTTCCAATTTTATTGAATAGCGAAAAAACATAGTTCATAATTTTAAACAGATTTCCCGAGTGTACAATTCTACGATCAAAATAATTATATTATAAATATAAAATTTTCATTTTCTTAATTATTTAATATTTTAATTGTTATGAATACGAAAAAACATTATAAAGTAAAGATACTCAATAGAAATAAATGTATATTATAATATAATAATACATGATAAAAAAATTTATAAGTTGATTATAATAAAATTAGGTTAATAGTTGTTGATTATAATAATGTAGTTTATAATGAAGGGTTCTAAAAGTGTTGGTCAAAAAATTGATTTACCATGATTTTTTACACCGAAAAAAATCTTAATTGTATTTTGATTATATGTTTTGGAATTAAATAATATAATAATTAATAATATATTCTTTCTTATCAGCTTTTAGAACTATTTTAATATTTCATTTAAAATAATAATTTTAAAATTTAAATATAAATGTATAAAACCTTTTTGTAGTTATAATATAAAAAATATGATAAGATATTTTGATATTGCGAAAATATTTAATAGTCAAAAAATAATTAAAATATTTATAATTTTAATATGGAGTATTGTGGAAAATTACTCTTTGTTATTATAAAAAATTAATGTTAAGATGTAGAAATAAAATAAAATATTAAGTATTATACAGTAAATTAATCATTGTTTATTTTTTGAAAACAAAATAATATTTAAGTGATGGAGAAGACAAACTTCAATTGACTCATGTAAGATTTAGAGATTTACACATTTCAGAGGATGATTGTTTTGATCAACCAATTTTATATAAATGTAATGGTTACGCAAATTAATGAAAGTTTTTTTATCATGTTACTTCTTGTTTTCCATAACTAAGTTAGTTCAAAAGTAGCTAGAGAAGCCCTTCACATCTTACAGCAGTGGAGCTGGAGACAATATTAAACACAATGGTATAGGTTATTGTTTCACCTAACCTAATATACTGAAAATTCAAGGTTATGGTATAGGTTATTGTTTCGGAAGTAATTC
>APFE031656804.1:0-11542 GCA_000404065.3 Pinus taeda | reverse complement strand
CCCCCAACATTAACAAAAAACACTATCCCTGTTCATTGTTAAGGGATTTCGTAAATTTCAAGTTTTGCTAAGTTAGTTAGTTTTTTATGTTTTTTTTTCAAGGTGAAGGGGGTGGGGGTCAGTAGAGATTATATTAAAAAAGTTGTGGCCATACGATACAACTTAAGTTTACTAAAAATATATAGTCTTGGGCAAGCATAACTTGGAATCCCTAGTTAAGGATGAACCAGTCAAAATATTATGGAGGCCTACCTATATCTTCTTCTTAGAATTCCATAGGTATATTTCTTAACATACTGGCATAATAAAAACATAACTCAACAAAACATACTAGGTTACTAAAAAAAGGTAAAAATATAATGCCTGTTTTGGGCTTTAGTTACTTGGTCCACATGACATGCTAGGGCTTCATATTTCACAATTGTGGAGCTAGTATCAATGTAGATAGCCACATGATTGTCTTCAATGGGGCTTTCTAATAGCTTCGAGATATGTCCACTTAGGGTATATCCATAGAATGAGGTGGGTTAGAGGAGGTAGAGTCTACAAAGGTGTTGCTTAAGTTGAGAGGGGGAGATCGCTTAACCTCTAGGTGGAGGTTGAAGTGAACTAATGTGCACCCAGCCATCATTTATAAAGACTCCATAATTGAAGCCATTTTCAACTGGTTCCCTCTAAAATGGTCATGGAGGCCCAAGGTTCAGCCTCCCATTTTCTCAAATTAAAAATATGATTCAATGTTTGTGGCATGCATTATATAATTGGTCTTGGTGTATATGGATGAGGATGGCAATTTGGGACAAGTATTATTGCTGAAATAGTTCCTATAAGTCAAAAATTTTATGCCACCATTGTTAATATTGCACCAGCCCAAGAGAATTTTAATTTGATGTCTGTCACTAAATAATGCCTCACTATTTATTCATGAGTAGTCATTGATCAAGTTTAGAATGACAATTATTAACCAATTGTTTGGTCTTGATTCATCTCTTCCTTCATTGTCACAATGAGTTCAACCTTTCACACCTTTCTAGATTTAGACATTCTCCACTTGAATGCAAGAATTAAGAAAATGTTAGATTTCAACAAAAAGAAGAGGTGGGCACCAAAAAAATTGTTCCCAGCATGTTATTGGCACGGGTGTTGAGTCTCATTTTCTAGTATATTACCAGCAATAAGTGATTTTTTTACTACGTGGAGAAATAACCAGCACAAAGAAGAAGTAAAAGAGTTCCTTCTTATGCAAGTAAAAGATGCAAACAGGATGCACAAGGAAGCATTTTATGCAACTACAAGACAACATACAACCATCTACAAGGCATTGGAAATACTGATATATCTACATTACTCTGGATAATTTAATGTATGAATCTTAAGGGTTTTGAGATCTTTACACTAGTTATTTTTCCATCCTTGCAAGGGATGTCCCATTTGTCAAGCTTCAGGGTATAAGAAGCACCAGAATACAGAAGTCAGTGCACCAGTGCAACTGTCTGTACATAATTACATCACTTATACCATCCTCTTCTAAGGATTCCATCTAGAACTTTCCATATTTGATTTTAGGCCCGACTATTCGATGATTGGATGTGCAAGTGGCTATGAATACCACTTAAGGAAGTTTTGTTTTACCTTACTCGAGAAAGCTTGACCAAGGAACATCACTAGCTAAGGGGGGGGGATCATTTGTTGAATGGCTGTTGAACTGAATTAATGTCCAACATTTGTTTCTGAGCTGACCTTATTGTTGTAGCTTTTATAATGATGTGTAATATGTCAACATGGATACACTTTGCTAGAAATTATTCACTTTGTACCTTCTTCTGACATATCTTTCACATCAGCAAGAGAAGATACAAAAGTGGATCATGTGGACCTTTACACACGGTACAAATTACTAGTTTCTGCAGCACTCCTATTTTTTAATCCATCATAAGGCAAATGAATTCTATGAGATATTAACCTAGCCAACATATAGTAATAGGGAAAAACCCTTCTTTAGAAAGGTTGTAACTTGTGACCCCTGTCAGGTCTATAATCATGACTTAGGGGTGCTTAGAGCCTACAAAATGACTTACAAAGTTAAAGTAGTTACCTTGTTTGGATATTGGTGACAATATGCAGAGGTGTTAAGAAAACCTTATCATTGCCTTGATATGATGATATTGCAGATATATTGTTTTCAGCCAACAGTTATATTAGAACACTAGTTCAGATCTGATTTCTATACCCAGATTTGAAAAGAACATTTTCATCAGGTTGCAAAGGCATAACTCATTTTTTAAAGTTTCTTATTTTTGAAGGTTGGTTGTTTAAAAAGCCTAAAAGATCACATTAGAGGAGCACTCCATCTCGTGCACATGGATCACTACTTTAATGCACCTCTTTTGGAGCCTGGAGGTGGCCACATTTTGAGGAAGATGTAGCTTGCACTTGAGATCCTTTTTATGAGGAGTTGGTTAGCATGAAGAAGAATACCCAAGCTTTAAGGGATGCAAGGCAGTTGTCATATTCTCCAAGGTCAAAGAGTCAATAAGAAGTAAAGTGCTCCATGCCTCAGGGATACAAGGGTAATTTAATATTAATATATGATTGGAGTTTTTTAAGGAATGCCCTAGATATAAGGATGATTGTAACCTTTTTCAGTTGTTAGCACAAATCTCAAGAAGTTATGCCTTTGAAATGCCATAAATCATTTCAAATAATGTTTCACAATTCTGAAAAGCCATCTAAAATGGCAAGTGGCATTTCAAGGCAAAATGGGCACGTCTTAATCTAGTTTAACTGTGGTTTGATAGGGAAATTGACCATAGGAACCTGTCCAAGTGCTTTAAATTGGCATTGACATAAATTTTGACACTAATTTCAAATTGAATAAGCTTCTAGAAAACCCTTACACCCTGTCTTTATTCGAAATACAATTTACCACTTATTATTTCCTCACACTTTCTTCTAGGCTATTTCAGCAAAGGTATCTCCTACACAAACAAGAAGCACTTTTTTAAGCATTGTGATCTAGTTTTGTAGTCACAACCAGAGGACAATTGTGAGCAACAACATTGTTCCACACTTCATTTCTTCACATTTTCTTCAACAACTTTTAGGAAAAAGTGTTTTCTATAGCTACAAGAAGCATGTTATGTGCATTTTGGACAACATGGATATTATTGGATGCTACATTTAAATTTTCTTACTCAATTATCCTTTCTTCTTGTGCTATTTTATATTTATAGATAGACAAACATATATTATTTCCCTATTTCAATTTTTTTGGTCATTTTACTTTTTTGATGGAAGATGAGGTAGGGATCATGTTTCCATCATGTACCCCTCTCCCAATACCATGCAACTTCACTTACAAGTATTTTTGAGATGGATACTCAAAGGATTTCTAAGAGAGCCCTCAATCAATATCCAAGGCATTTGTCACACTTCAAAAAAGAATTCCAACTCAGAGCGACTTTTTAAGTTAAAATTGAGGCCCTTCAGGGTTGATTATAAATGGGCTTCTAAGAGGTTCATTTAAGGATTTCACAACTAAGGATCTTTATTCTAAAATATTGATATAACAATAATTTTGAAATGTTGATGCATCACTAGGATAACAAGATTAATGCATCCAAAGTGTTTCCACAATTTAAATTAAATTGAAACTCAATCAAGAAAGTATCCAACAAAATCAAGAAAGAAAAAGGCAACATTTGATAAATAATGTAGACAACTCACTGGAAAATTACTAATAATACCTGTGACCCTATTCCCAAGCATTCTTAACACTACTTACAAAGGTCTGTTCTAAGAGAACTAAATTTTTCACCACTACAACTCTTACCAGCTCAATCAAGAAAGTATCCAACAAAATCAAGAAAGAAAAAGGCAACATTAATAAATAATGTAGACAACTCACTGGAAAATTACTATTAATACCTGTGATCCGATTCCTAAGCATTCTTAACACTACTTACAAAGGTCTTTTATAAGAGAACTAAATTTTCACCACTACAACTCGTACCAACTCAATCAAGAAAGTATCCAACAAAATCAAGAAAGAAAAAGGTAACATTTAATAAATAATGTAGACAACTCACTGGAAAATTACTAATAATACCTGTGACCCGATTCCCAAGCATTCTTAACACTACTTACAAAGGTTTGTTCTAAGAGAACTAAATTTTTCACCACTACAACTTGTACCACTAGGTAACAAATATATCCTCTTTGCCAGATATATGCAAAAAATATAAGATTACCTACAATGCCATTCCATAACTTTTTCCATGTTGTCGTCATATGTAGGAATAAACACATCGTTGGCCAAAGACACCATGTAATCCAGTGCAACCATTTCAGATGAATGATTTTGGAATGGCTTTAAATCCATAGGACTAAGAAGAGTCTCCTTCGTCACCTGCAGATTTTTGTTGATCAGCATGAGTGCATGGCATAGGAAATCCAACTTCAAAGGAAAATGAGTTGAAGTGAGTGACTCAATCAACTTACAATATTTGGATAAGTTGAATAGAGGGCAGGCATCCTTCTTTCTCCCCATATATTTCTTCAACAACAATATATATCTAAATATTTCTACCAAAATAAAAAGCTTTCAATACTAATGGAGTATCCTCTAGTGTTATAGGACACAGTCCGTCCTTCCTCTTCATTTAAGAAATTATGACCTCGTTTCACCAAGGGTAGGCATGCCTATGAAATAAATAAAACAAGATAATAGGATCAACATTGTTAACAATAAAGATTTTGAATTGACCATGAAAATATTATGATTTCCAAACATGTAATATACCTTAGTCTGGCGAGTTCCTCAACTTATTCATGAGTATAGCGAAGAGTGCAATCAGAAAAAACCAATATATCCGTTTCATAACATATATGAAGAGCCACAAAAGGACCATGTTGTTGCAATATTGAAAAGAAAAATGACCCAATTCATCAATTTTTGAAGTGAAAAGCAAAATGTTGTAATTCACATGACAACATAGCTCTTAAACCTCAAGTGGTAGGCTATCATTTGCTAGATGTGCATATGCCTTATTCAAATGCAAAACTTTGTGCCTTCTTATAAGGGGAAGGATTTTTATCATGGTAGGAAACTTTGTTAGTATCCTTCTGTGCAAAGCCCAAATTATTAAAATATAGTCTTCGATACTCAACCTGATGCAGGTAATAGGACATGTTTGGCCAGCTCACTGGAGGCATGGTGAAGACTGCCCCATCTTCTGCCTTTGCCTCCCATCTTCTTCCTTTGCCTTCAGCTTTGAAGGAAGCTTCTTTACTATCTAAAATGTGCCTCTCAGAGATGTGATAAACTGATCCACATCAAAAATGTCTTCAAACTCACTGCTCACATAGGATTAAAGATTAATTTTTGCAAAAGGAAACATGAAGGATAAAGCACCCCCACAAGTAATTAATGGCATGAAATACCCAATGCTGAAATGAATCAATAAAACACACTGAAGATATGCTAACAAATAGGAGGAATACTGACATTAAACACCTGGGATCTGTCCAAAGTGAAGCCTTGTCTAGCTTTGGGACAACCAAAACCACATTGAGATAATTGTAACCATGTCACATATCTAACATGAGAACAATATTGACCTTGATCAAATGATAATATATCGAAAAACAGTAACAAAAGAAAATTAAACAAACACAGTGACAACATGAAGTAAATAATTACAGAGTTTGGAGAACCATAATCAAGGCCCTAGCTAAAAGACAATCATGCATAATTCTAAAAGGTGGAGATAAACCAACTTGCATATTGAAACTCACATCTTCCATTTTGCACTCTAAATTTCAAAACTATGCTCCAAGAAGACATTGATAGCCCTTCTTCTGGGTTAGGTGGCTTCTCTACTAATAACATCCACTAGATTCTCCTCAAATGAGCTTACCCGTAGAGACATTGTTGTACCGACCTCACAGTCCTTGAATTATCTTCTTTTGTCAATTGTGTTTTGAAGTCAATTAATCTATTGCAAGAGATGGCTTCGGGCTCGGTGGTACTACTATGTTTTGTTGACTTTCATGGATGTTGAAGCTAACTATGTCGTGGTGAGGGCATATGACTATACATCAATGACAAGTGTCATGTTGCTGGACTACCAGACAATTCCTCGTGTCTTGTTCCTTACATGGATATTCTTGAAGACAAGATACAAAATCAGACAGTTTATTGGTGTAGGAGTATGTGTTTCTGGGCTTGTTCTCGTTGTATTTTCAGATGTGCATGCCTCTGATAGACAAAGGGGGAGAAAACCTATTCTGATCCAGGTCTCCATTGCAAGAGACCATTAGGTATCCATTGCTTTTATATAGTCCTGCCAACAATTTACATACTCAAGAATTTCAACATAATATTCAAGATTTTCTCAAATAGATACCAAAAGGAGGGCTATGATGGTGCCAAGGCCGACATTTTGTCTTGCGAGGTCATATTTTTCGTTCTCCTGGTGGGTTTCTTGCCATTCATGAGAACCTTGATCCATTGTATAAGAAGCTTCACCTATCACACTCTACTCACGGTCTGGAGTATGGAAAACGCGTTGTCGTCATTGGCAGTACAAAAGTGCATTAGTTCCCTCAATTAAAAGGGTGAAAATAATAGATTATGGAAAACAAAGTCTTACTTGATGCAATTAAAGGTCAATAGCATCCACCCACATTTTGAATTTGTTGCCACTGACAACCCAACGATAGTATGATCTTCTCATCGGAATCCTTCACTGCTTTCGAAGGCAATGTCACCATCTCCATCGTGCTGTAAGGAGCCATGCTATTCAATCTGAACTCCCACAAAAAAACACCATCACTTCAATACAAATTTACGTATTCAATCATCTCAAATTAAATTCAAAATAATCGATAAATGATCTATTTGTTTCATTTCCTGTTGAATCATCTAAATACATAGAGGGGAAATTGTAGATGAGCTAGAGTTTGATTACCTCTCCTTTTGCTTTTGGAGGAAGCGTTACAGAGATAATTTTTTCACTATTTCCAAACCTGTACGTGGAATGAAACCATGTTAAATCAATTTTATACCTAAAAACCTTCATTTACCCTTTCACATTCTATGTATCCAACCCCTATTCAAAATAACATATGTGCCATACGCATCTTACCTGCTGCCACCTTTTGAGGTTGATTTTCATTCACAACGTTCAATGTAGATTTGGAAGGTTGTTGTCCTAATATCTGTTCAATTTTGCAGCTGGTAATCTTAGAGCCAATCTTAGAGGTTCTTTTCTGTTCAATTTGATGGCCTTATATAAGAAGATCCATAAGGGGGACTTCAAATTCCTGCCCTGGTTTTCCTCCAATGTCCGACAACTCATTCTCTGGTTCCTGGATCCCAACCCCGAGACGAGGATAACCCTCACTGAACTAATGGAGATCCCCTGGTTGTGGCAGGACTTTGAACCACTGCAGCCCGACTGCGATGTCGATGTCAGCCTCCTTAACAATCTCGATTCGGCGTTGTTTATTCCGAAACTAGCTCGCTTCAATACGTTCAACATTATCGCTCTTTCCCCTGCATTTGACCTCTTAGGGTTTATTGAGGACAAAACCATAAAGCAGGAATTGTGGCTTACATTGACTCAACCATCCTGGGGCATAATATCGAAGATGTGAGGAGATTGCCAAAATACTAAGATTCGGAGTCAAGAAATTTGAGGATTGCAAGATGAAGTTACAGAGACCTTAGGAGGGGCTGAAGGGGAATTTGTCGATCGATGCCAACATTTTTTAAGTAACATCCTCATTCTTTATGGTGGAGCTTCGCAAGATCAAGATTGGCGGAGATATGAAAATAGGCGCCGAACAAATCGATGTTTTGTGGGGCAAGCTATTGAAGAGATCCTCCTCCATCTGCCTTATGGAAATTCAACCCTGACCGTGAATAATTGTTTAATTTCTTATGAAAACATAGAACAAACCTGTAGCTAAGGCATCAGAGTTCAATCGATTTGAAGAACAGGAATCGATCTAGATATCCTAAATATTGATCTAGTGTGCTGGCCTTTGTCTTTTTGGTGGGAATTAGATGAAGGTAAACTATGTTTAACAACATGCCCAATTTTAAGCAAAATGTGTTAAATTATGGGATGGATAGATATATTTTTAGGACCTCAATTTTGAGCAATCTGTTTCAAATATTTGTTTTAAATTTATTTGAAGATTTTTGACATTTGTTTTTATTAAACATTTGTTTTTTTAAATGGTGTGTAAAATAATAATTTTTATTCATTGTGAAATGTCATAAAAGTATGCATGTTGATCATTTTGAAAGTCAAAATTTTCTTATAGATTAAATATTTTGGGTGTAAGAGTGAGATACTTACACAATGAGTTTTTACTTCTTGGATAAGATCTTTGTTTCATTTTATATATTAGAATTTTATGATGGGCACACTATGATGTTAGTAGTGTTTGGTAGCTTACAACAACAATATATTTTTCATTTTTTTCATAGCATAGTTTTTTTCATCTACACAATGAGTAGGATTTTATTTATATGCTCATGAACATCATTGTAACCTTGTTCATCATATCATTTTCAGTAGTGCTCACAAGTTTGGTCATAACCTATCTAATAGAAATTTTGCATACATAGTTCCATCACTAAATTGAGAAAAAAGTGGGGAAAATATCCATCTAAGCTGGGAGGACCTAATATGACACATTAGGCCATGATCGCCAAGGAGCATCATCGCTAGTAATTCACCTCCCATGAAGGATCCCTTTCTAGATCTTAAATGCTAGTTTGTTAGTTAGTTGCATATTTTGTGTTTCTTCTAGCCTTTAATTTGTATGCATGCCAAATTTAAGGAATGACTCTTCAATTTATGATCTCCTTGTAAAACTATAAAAAATTCATTGTGAGATGAATAAGAACCAATATTTTTTCTTTGGATTCATGTATGACTTTCTCTATTGTCTAGGTATTTTTTTGCATTTCTTTGTGGATGTTTGAGATAAATATGTTTAAACCTCATCACACTTATTCTTCTACTTGAAAATTTGCTAGGTTTTTACAACATACCAATAAGACGATGAGTGATATAATTAGACCCTTAGTCTAAGGCATGTTACAATAAATCCAACTCTAATACCATTTTGAAAGAAATGAATGTATGTTATCTAACATATAGGCCCATGTGATTGTTCATGATTTTAAAATTAAATAATGTAGATGAATTAATCATGCAAAACAACATTTAAACATACATAACATAAATTGAACATAACCTTCAAACATAACATTTACATATTAAATAATAGAGTGATTGGAATATTTATCCTTATAAATGTTTTACATAGCTAGCTACAAATGTCAAATATTCCATCCAACCATAGTTATTTTTGACTAGTTGTCTCTACGATAGACCACCCCTAATCTAGGGCTATGATTGCACAAAGGTGAGCATGCTCCTATGGATGTCTATAGTCAACACTAAGATACCAATACCTAGTAAATTAAGAGTGATGCGACCCCTACAATAATTCCTACTGGCCAACCCTCTTTCCCATCATTTTTCACAATCTAAGGATGATATTATTTCTATGTATCATAGTCCCTTAGACAATATCCTTCCCCTCTAGGGTTCTAACATAGATTGGTAAGGAATCTCTTAGTTACGGGATTTAGGAAATCTAGCTATTAGTGGAGCACTTACAACGTCAACTTTTACACAAGCACTTGAGTGATTTCTAAATGAGAAACCCTCACAAACATTCAAAGCTTGTTCTTATCATAAATATCAACACTAGAGATTGGTTTTCAACACAGATTGTACTTTCTCCTCTTGTAACACCAAAACTCTAGTTTTTTTTGTCCTCTTGATTTTTGAAAGTTAGTTATCTCCTCTACTTAAATTCTTTTTCTTTTGCATGTTTTGACTTGGACGATTCAAAAGATAATTTTACTCATCACATGTTCTCACATCTAGGCGAGATGACTCTCTCACCCACCTCTTACATTCATTCATTAAAACCACTCCCCTCATGAGTGTACTTAGCCCATGCTTCAATAACTAATTGATATGACTCTTCTACCAACCTCAAAAATGCATTCAATCACTAGTTCTAATAAGTCAAATGGGGATTATATGGTAATTACATTTAATTTATGCTAATAACATGGGATTTTAGGCATGTTACCCATTTTTATGGAATGAGAGGCCCTCCATGAATATGTTCTTGTCCATTTTATAAGCAGTGATGTATTTGATATTATTATTTTCAATATAAAAGTTTGCATATAATTTTTTGTTTGATATTGTGTGCATGACTTGTGGGACTAGCATGTGATATAAGAAACCATAACCTAGGGCATCTAAGCCATCAAAATCATTTGACAATCACATTAGGCCTAGACCACACCAACCGTTAACATGGATAATTTTTTTTGATGCCTCCTCTTGACTATTGCGAGTTTCACACATTGGTCACCTTACATAATGAAACCATAGAAATCCAATAATCTTGGAAATATTTTGCTACATTTTTACATATTATATATCTTGGCATTTACACATTCATCATATTTAAAATATACATTTCTAATCTAGTGATCAAAACCGTTGTGTTACATTTTCCTCCCCTACAGTTTTTCACTATATTTGATGCACATCACCATATAGGTTTACACGTATATACAAAAAAAGAAATTACATCTTAGCACTCTATAGTTTTATGATTTAGTAACTCCTATAGAAATTCCAAATGCTCAACTCTCACTCACCTCAACCTACATAATCCAAGGAAGAGCACTCCCTTCTCCATCACAATCCTTTAGGCTATCCCACTTACCTTTGAGGGCTCAGCCACTAGTTGGACATTAAATATCCAAGCTATGGAATTTAGTAATCCTAGCTATAAAAAATTGGAGTCTTTAGTCATTTATGCATAAATGCACATTCATATTTCCTCAAAATATTCAAAATCTATGGGTAGTCCTCCCACATAGCCTCTTTATGCTCCCATGTGGTATCTTTAGGATTGCAGTAGGTCCATTGGACCTTTATGAACATAATGGCTTTGTACAGGAGCACTTCGAGAGTCAAAGATGCATATTGGCTCCACCCAAAAGTCTTTTTTGTACTCCACCTAGACCATAGTCTAATCAATCACAAGGTTAGGATTAGGCACATACTTTTTCAATAAAGATGTACATGAAACACTTTTATGAATATTCATGGATGCAAGTAATGATTGAATGTATATAACCAACCTTATCCTATCTAGAATTTCAAATGGGCCCACAATATTGTGCTACCGATTCTGGGTAGCTTCCCAATTTTAGTGAACTTTTTTTAGCCTCCACTTTGAAAAACACATGCCCAACCAATCTAAATTATCTATGCATTTTTCCTCTATCTACGCAACTTTCTACCTACCTTATGTATCCTTTATATTTTAACTTATCTTTAACTTATGTTATTACATCTCTTTTATAATATATAGCCCAACAATCATTTTGTTTTCTAGGTTATCCCAACTCAAAATATAACTT
>APFE031656796.1:1029-25819 GCA_000404065.3 Pinus taeda | reverse complement strand
TTATTATGAAAGTCTTGAAGCCACGATCCTCTCACTAAAGGGAGATCTTGAAGAATCAAGGAAGCATAATGAAGATCTACATCAAGCAATTGAAAAACAAGACAATGAAGTCATCAGCCTAAAATCCCAGCTGGAATGTGCCTCCAGAGTTCGTCAAATGCTGCAGAATGTAAATGAAGAACAAGAAAAGGAGATACTCAATCTAAGGAAACAAGTGGAAGAAGGAAGAAAGTCAGAAGAAATTTTGAAGAAGCAATGTCTTGAAAAGGAAGAGCAACATCAAGTTGAGGTAAATATCTTGACAGGTAAATTAGAAGATAAGGATAAGCTTTTATGATTTCAAGATAGTACTAAAGTCTTGGATGATATTCTTAGTAGACAAAGGTCTCCTGCTATCAATACTGGACTTGGTTTTCATGAATCAGTTGAAGGAGAATCTAGTGCACAAGGTGAAGCAAGGAACTCTAAAGAGAAATCCAAAATGATCAACAAGGAGATAAGAGGTCAACCCCATCAACAACCAAGGAAAGAAATTGTTAAAAGAAAATCTTTTACTCCTTACTATGGAAGTAATAGTCGGCCATTTACTCAGATGAATAATGTTGAATGTTATGTATGTCATAATCTTGGAAATGTTGCAGCTAGATGTAGAAGAAGAAGGGTTCAAGACCATTATGCAGAAAGATCATCACATTCAAGGTACTTTAATGGATATTGCTTTGCTTGCAATATGTATGGTCACAAGGCTGATGATTGCTACAAAAGGAATATGAAACATGTAAGATGTTATGAATGTAACAAGCTTTGACATATAGCAAAGGAATGCAGGAACAAAGCACGGACATCACACCAAAAGGAGAAAACATCATCACTCTTGAAGATATGGAGGAAAAAGGAAGTACAATCAGAAAGTGGCGGCATAGCACAACATACAGACATACCAGAATCAGAGGGAGCTGAAAGTACAAAACTTCAGTGTCCTAAATCTCATATGAAAATTTCATGAAATGAAGTCGCATATATACGCGAGTTAGACACTACAAAGTCGCGTAATGTCAATATGACGAAAAGCAGTGGGGACAGGTTCAGGAAAAAGATCAGTTTGGTTTATTTGCGCTATTTGTTAATGGTTACAATTTGCTGATGATGTGTGGAAATGTCTTGATGGTTAGAAGTATTTTGTTTCTAACTTGAAAATGATGATGACTTGATACTCCTTGCTGATATGCATGATCAGATCTGACAGTAAACAAGATGGCACAGGTTTAGGGGAGCATATGCTTTTAATGCATTGTTGGCATTATGGTTAATAGTCCTTGGTGATGATGCTTATGATATGGTTCTTAGATCAGATTTGTGGTTGATTCACTAATGGTGCCTACATGGTGATCTTCATAAGGATAAGAAGAAGTACTTGATGATGTGTCTCTCATATACTGTTTTCACCATATGCATAAAGATCATATATTGCAGGATTGTTCTTGGCACATCCATGGATGAGGATTGTTGGCTAGGTATATGGATGATTATTCAAAGTTGCATTGTTGGATGATGAGTTCTTACCTATATGATGATAGGTTGTTTCGTGCATATGTTGATTGATGCGGATCTTCCCTATTGATGATACTTGGTCCACGCAGATCTGGGTGGCTATGGTGTTTCTCACATCTGATAGAATGAATCTATATTCTATGCAAAAGGATGAGTTGATGCGGACATATCTTGATGATTCATGCACTAATTCAAGTTGCTGGTGACATATGCTATGGAGCAGACCATACAGTGTCGTTACTGATGTTTATCATGATCTTATTTAGGTTTCTTATCATGTATATCATTCGATGTAAAGGTCATATCAAGACTCATGATGTAATAATGTGTCTCTATCTATTATAGTCATTTGATGAAATATTTCAGTCATATCAAGGTCATGTAACGGCCTATCTTGGTTTCCCCACTATGCCTGGGTTGAATGATGTAATGTTCTTGGTTATCATTTTCTGGTATATCCCCACTTGGTTGGGTGATGAATGTATGTATTGAGTCTTTTGGTGATAGGAAGGTCATTTATGATATCTAGAGTCATGTTCTTCTTGTAGAACATCTTTTGCAGACCTTGCTTACATTCGGGGGAGTTTGAGCATGAACAGCACTATATAGCAGAGCAGATATTTCAGAAAGAGCATTATCAGATTAGAGCACCATGGCATATACAAAGGGGGAGTTCATTAAGACACTTCAGCAGATCTCGTTTATAGTCAAGGAGAGCATGTTCTTAGGGGGAGCATAACCCTTTACCCTTGATGTCAAAGGGGGAGAGTGACTTGGTGTTGTTGCCATCAGTCCAAAGGGGGAGATTGTTGGTATTATGATGCATGTGTTGCACTTGATGGCAACCCTCTCATAGAAGATCATCTCACTTGTATACATTTAGATGAATCTACAAATATCAGATGTGACAAAGTGCATGGGTTACTGGACAGCAAAAAGGGATCAGATGACAGTTCACAAGTAAGCTTTGCGATAAAGTCCAAAGGGGGAGATTGTTGGCATTATGGCTAAAGTGTTGTCCTTGATGACAACCCATTCAGGTGATAGATCACAGTACTTCAAGTCAGCAACAAAGATTGATGATCAGCTATCAAATATTGAAGAAAATAAGGGGTACGCAGGTACACCTTATAGAAGGTGCGTACACGCAGGCCGGTGTTACATAAAGTGCGTACATACCCCCAGTTATCCCATTCAGGAGGTGCGTACCCCCAGTTCACTTACTTCAAAGAAGAGAAAAGCACACGTTGGGTTTCTTATGTTTAACTCTTGGTAATTAGTCGACAGAATTGTGTTATTATGGTTTTGGCCCATGGTATTGTTTTATATTATTATTATTATTGAACCCCATGATCCATGATTTGAGGAAGAGCTTGTCTATATAAAGCAAAGGAGATCATTTGGCTTGAGCATGTTTTGGGTTGAACATCTTATGAGATCTAGACCTGAAATAATATGATCTCTTGGAGTAATGTCTAGATTTAAATAAGGCACAGTGCGAAGGCGCCACAGAAGACGCAGTGCGAAGGTTCCACAGAAGGCGCAATGCAGAGACGCCACAGAGGCACCACAGAAGGCGCAGTGCGGAGGCTCCACAGAAGGCGCAGTGCGGAGGCGCCATAGAAGGCACAGTGCGGAGACGCCACAGAAGGCGCAGTGCGGAGGTGCCACAGAAGGCGTAGCTGCGGAGGTGCGTGGCGCCACAGAAGGCGCAGCTGCGGAGGTGTGCGGTGCCACAGAAGGCGCACCTGCGGAGGTGCGCGGCGCCACAGAAGAACAGTGCGTACTTGTACACAGGAATTACATGGGTGAAGCTGCGTACTTCTCTTGAAATCAAATTAGCTGTCCATGTTTATCCTTGCTGTGTTCTGGGTCTGGTTTCTGGTATTATGATCTGATAACAGCAGTCTGAGAAGTGATTGATTATGTTCTTAATGAATCATCTTCATGTGATCTGATGGACTAGATCTGATTGATGACTCTCATTGTATATGTATTGATCTAGTGATTGGGTGATTCAGAAGGTTGTTTGATTATGAGCTTCAATGTGGTTATTGGGTCCAGTATGAAAATTGGATGAAACGTGGCCTTTCAGATTATGTGTTGTGCTTCAGTGTATCTAGTATGAAAATTGATGAAACATGGTACCTGGAGGAGAGAAGATTGTAGGCCGGCGCCTACGTACTAGTACTTAAGCTAGTACAAAAACAAAGCGGAATCTTTGGAGCATTGTAGCAGGTAGCAGCTTGCATACTAGTAAATGGATTGGCTAGTACAAGAGCAAAGGGGGTTGTAGCTCCCGTACTGGTATAAGACTGCACCAGTACAAATATTGTAAAAGGATTTTCTTATTAAGAAGAAGATTGAGATGAATTGTAGCAGGTGGTTTTCTCCCGCATTGGGTTTCCACCTTATATCATGGTGTTCATGTGTGTGCCTTATGTGTGATGATCTATTCTATGTTACTGCATCTGTTAACTTATAATATGGTTGATAATGTTCTAATGCACTCATTGAAGATCAATTAACTTAATCATAAGAAGTTGTGGAAGTAGCATATATGAATCAGAGTTTGGAAATGAAAAGGTTTTATTAATGTGATAATACTGATTCACCCCCCCTCTCAGTATTATTTCCAACAGAGAGATGATTGGTCTTTATGTGGAAGCGACTCTTTAGATTCAGAATCACCTTAGATGAAGATGAACAAGAAAAAGAACTATCAGGTACGAATTTGTTGTCCTCTGGTGATACATTTCTCTGTTCATTTGAAGATAATGAAAGTGACAATGAAACAACTGAATTTTCTATTATGGGTGAAAGAGAAAGAAATCAAATAGAGGAAGAATTTAAAAAGCTCACAGACACAATTAGAGATCCAAAAGATCTAATTGATAAAACGGAATGTGCCTACAAAGAAGAAGTTACCAGCTTAAAAGCCCAATTGGAGGAAGGAAACAAAACAAAGAAGAAGTACAAAGAAAAGGAAGTTCAAAGTCAAAGGCTGGAGGATGAAGTGACATCATTGAGAAATGAAGTGAACAAAAAGGAAACAAAAACCAAGAAACTTATAGAAAGAACCAGCTACTGTGAAGGTCTTGAAGCTATAGTCGTTTCTCTAAAGGAAGATCTCAAAAATTTCAAATAAGCAGAATCAATAACTACTCCAAGCATATGAAGAACAAGAAAATGAAGTTCTCGAATTAACGCAACCAGTGGAAGAATGAAGAAAAGATGAAGAAATCATGAAAAAGTAGTATCTTGAAAAAGATAGCAATCTCAGGTTAAGGTAAAAATCCTAAAAGGTAAATTAGAAGAAAAGGATAAAATTTTACGATTTCAAGATAGTACTAAGATTTTGGATGATATTCTTAGTAGTCAAAGGTCTCCTGCCATCAAATCCGGTCTTGGTTTTCATGAAACTCTTAAAGGTGAATCTAGATCACATACCGAAGCAAGGAATTCTAATGCAAAATCTGAAATGCTCAACAAGGAGATAAGAGGTCAACCCCATCAACAACCAAGGAAAGAAATACTTCAAAGAAAATCATTTACTCCTAAATATGGAAGTGATAATTAGTTCTTTCCCCTAATGAACAATGTTGAATTTTTTATATGTCATCATTTTTGACATGTCGCAGTTAGATGCAGAAGTAGAATGATTCAAGATAATAACCGTCACATAGAAATATCATCAGCATCCAGGTACTTTAAGGTATATTGTTTTTCCTCCAATGTGTTTGGTCACAAATCCATTAACTACTATAGAGGGAATATGAAACATATAAGATGTTATGCTTGTAACAATTTTGGGAATATAGCAAAAGAATGCAGGAGCAAAATTTGGCCAACATACCAAAAGGAGAGAACATCATCACACTCCAAGGTATGGAAGAAGAAGGAAGTACAGCCAAAAATATGTGGCATAGCTCAGTATACAGACATAATAAACTTAGGAGAACCTGAGAGTATGAAATTTCAGTGTTCTAATTCTCATACATAGTTATCATGAAGACAAGTCGCGTATATACGTGAGTTCAAAGCTTCACAATCGCGTATTTGCTGGTTTGATGAAGAAGCAGTGGGACAAACTAAAAAATGATCTGATATGGTTCAGACAATTATCAATTATCTTTTATGTCTTTATGATTGATGACTACAGTCTGTGGATGTTATTTAGAAGTTATTTTGATCCTCATAATTTGTTGATAACTTGATGTATATCTGCTTGATGATGATGCCTTGATATTTCTTACTGATATATGCAATGATCAGATCTGACAGTGAACATGTGGCAGGGGTTTAGGGGGAGAATATGTTATGTTTCTAATATTTCATTGTTGGAATTATATTTAGAAGTCTTTGGTACCTAATGATTCTTATCAATGGTGATGATGTTTATGTGTATAAAGTGTCTAAATGATACATCATTCTATGTTGCGGTTATGAGTTGCCTATGATAATGATACTTGTATTGCTTGGGGTTAAATAGTTGTTTTTCAGATCAAATTTATGGGTGATTGTGGGTGAATTTTGATGATGCATACAATACATATATGTTTCTTACCTGGTGATCTTCATAAGGACAAGGAGAAGTACAAAGCATGAGTACACAACTTCATTATTTGATGATGAGCCAACCATTTCTTTTATGTTGTTGTCATCATGCATTCAAAGATGCATAAAGTTCATATTGTGCAGTTATAATGCAGGATTCCTATAATTCTTGGCTCTCACATGGTTGAGGATTGTTGTTGTTGATGGTATCGAGAAATCTTGACAAATGACTATGAGCTCATGTTTTGCTAGTTACATATTGCTATCTCTTTGATGGATATACAATATGTTGGATACATGGATGATTACTTAAGTTGCATATTGATAAAATATTTTTGGTTTACCAAGAGAATGGTGTTATTGCAGGCATAGCTATTTGAAGACATGGATATTCGGAGACATGGCTTACTTAGTAACATAATGATGATGCCTTCTTACTTTATGATGATAGGGTTGATACTCACATATGTTGATTATCGTGGTTAATGCTTATCAGATGTGGGATGTCTCCTAGTGATGATACATGGTTGATATATTGAGGGTTCTTGTGGAAATATCATGCAGTTCTTGTTGATGATGTTATGATCATAGATAATGACTATGTTGTTTTCACATAGATATGATATGATGTGAATAATTTTGTGTTATTGCTTGGAGATATGACATATGCTTAGTTGATTCATGGAAGGTTATGATAAGGCTCTTTCTACTAAGGAAATAGAGCAAGTTGATCTTGATGAGATCAAGAGGATGAGTTGATATCTATATGCAACATACTTTATCATAGGTTGATGATATTACATTGTCATATCTTGGGAACTGATGATGGACATATACAGGTTGTTGGTCTGGATTTTGCTAACAAATTCTTATGGTGCAGATCATACATGGTGTATGATAGTTGCTAATGACTATCATAGTCTTGTTTATATATCTGATATTTGTTATAAATTTCATGTATATCATTTGATGTGAAGGTCATATAAAGGCCCATAATATTTCTCTGTCTATCATAGTCTTTTAATGAGTCCTTTTTTGGTCATCTGATGTAACTTGTAACCCCGCTATGCATGGGAAGGATGATGTAATAATTTCTATATTTCATTAATGTATAAACAATTGGTATATCCCCACTTGGTTGGGTAGATGAGTCAAATTTGGTATATCCCCACTTGGTTGGGAGATTTATGTATGTATGAGTCATTGGTGATAAGAAGGTCATACTCACATAGTTGAGTTATAGAGTCATGTTATTCCTTTGGAAAATATTTTTTGTAGACTCTGCATGTACTCAGGGGGAGCATGGACAGTATAGTGCATCTCAGAATGTACAAAAGGGGATTTTAATCAAATAATTTAGCATGTGCCTAGGGTGAGCATGATCAATATTCATATTCAGTTGTTCATATATGAGAGTCTTCATTTTGGTCAGCTCTTTACCCTTGATATCAAAGGGGGAGAGTATCTTGGTCCACCCTTTGCCCTTGACGTCAAAGGGGGAGAGTATTTTTGTGTTTCTTTTTATCCCTAACAATTTCTACAACTTGCACTAATCAACACCAACATGGTTGCCATCAAGTCCAAAGGGGGAGATTGTTGGCATTATGATACATGTGTTGTACTTGATGGAAACCCATTTGTAGTAGAACAACTCACTTGTATATGGTAACTACCTGAATCTATAGAACTAGATGAATCTACAGGAGAGATATCAGATGTGATAGAATGCATGGCAGTTGTGTTTACAGATGTAACAAAATGTTGGGATGTTCAAAGGAATCATTTCAGAAGTAATGTACAATGGAAAATCACATTATAATATGTCTATTCAAAGGGAACAAAGTAATGGTACAAAAGAATAGGATGAAGGAATAAAGGACTATAGATCAAAATCAAGAAGTTGAAGAAAAAGGACATTTTTAGGTATGTTAAGTTGTATACACAGGTTCACTATACAAAAAGAGCGTGTACACGCAGGGTCACTATACAAAAAGAGCGTATACGTCTGCATGCACTCTCATAGAAAAAAAGTGCGTATGGGATGAAAAATTAAGGAAATTAAGGTGAAAGAATACCAAGGGTCAATACCATGGTATTAGCCTACAATATTGAGTAGAGTAATGGTTATTTGATCTCGTCTAAGAATACCATAGGCTCTAAGTGTTGTTTTGATCTGAGGTATTGAGAAAGGCTAAAACTATATAAGGAGGAGAAGATCAAAGGGCTAAGGGAAGAAGTAATGAATGTCTTATGAAGTGTTAGATCAAAAGAAAATATGCATGTTATGGGTTTCTAATTCTTTGCTTGATTTGAACTAAGCATGCACCTAAGTGTTTGATGATGGACGAGATGTAATGATGGATCAAGATCATAATGACTTATCATTATGTGATCTAATATGGATAGGCTAGATCTGATTGTTAACACATGTTTTATTATTTATATGCGATGATCTGGGTATGTCTGAAGTATAGAAGTGCAGCAAATGAAGATCTATACGCTAGTTCACTTTGGTGAAGGTGTGTATACATGCTGGTTCAGCTCTTCCAAGTAGCGTCTGCAAAAGAAAAGCTTGATGTTCAGGGATAACTAGTCTATCAGATCAATGTTGTTGTTTTACTGTTGTCTGTTAATGAAGTCTTCTTAGATATGAAAGTAAAATTGAATGCATAAAGAGTTTGTGTCTGATTGGTTGATTGATTAAGTAAGAAGGGTGATCCTTGCTGTTATCTGTTTAGAACTCTGTAAATTGACAGTAGATCTCCAGAATGTCACTAATTGGTATAGTTTGTGGTTCAGAGGTTTTATGATTTAGTATCTTTACAGGTATACACTAGTTGGGCTAAACGAAGTTGTGTATACATGTAGGTTGGCTTCATTGAAGAAGCGTATATAGTCTGACACATGATTTTTGAGGTTACAGTGGGTTCTGGCTTTTGATGCAGTGTTCTGGGTTCAAATCTATGTATTAGTTATAGTGATCTATCTATTCCAGTTGATTGGTTGAATTTGATTAAGTTTGTGTTGAAATATGGAAATAAGAATATTCCAGTTTAATTCATCCTTGAATTAAATTGTGAATTAAAGTCGAATTTAGTCTTAACAACTACTTGGAAATAGTTAATTAATTTATTTTAAATTAATTAGCTAGAGAAATTCAAGTTAAAAGTCTTTCTAAAGTCATGCAAGAGTTATCCCTTAAATTAAGGAGATAAGATTGAGTTATATTTTAGTTGTAATTAGTTGACTCAGTTTACTAAGTTTAGTCCAGTTAAATTAGTTCCAAACTGTTTGAGGAACTAATAGCGAGTTAACATCTAGTTGGTGCATTAATGCACTCAACTAGTGCTACTCTAGTTAACTGAAGATTCCCTCATCAAAAACTCATGCATGTCTATTTTGAGAAATACCTAGTTGAGATAAATGTTCAAGGACAATGTACTATCAGTTGCATTTGTTTTCTCATGGAGAAAACTCATGCATGCAGTCAAGGATTCATCCTTGAGGATGTTTTGAAGGTTGGTTTTCCACTTGGTAATAGGCTAATCATCCACAAGGAACAGCTCAAGGAAATAGGAGCTTGGAGGGTAGAGAGGAAGGCTGGAGAGAAGTGAAGATTATTTGTGAGCATCTGTGAGGATTGTACTAAGAGATGGCTAGCTATGAGAGCTAAGGCTTTCTATAATTCCTATGTATTTCCACCATGTATGATAATACAATAGTGTGGGGTTTTTAGCTGAGGCTTTCCCCAAAGTATTTTCATGTGTATTGTGCCATCGATTCTTCTTCTTATGCTTATATTGTTCAGCTCGATCTTTAAGCTTCCGCAAGTTGATAGTAGAAGTAAGTTATAGTATTCTGCTTTGATCTATATTGCATTATCGTGTTAACCTATAACATATATTCTATAGTCTATATGAATGGTTAATTCAGTTGTGTCAGATGTTCAATGATTGTTTGATTCAGTATGTCAGAGGTTTCAATGATTGATTGATTCAGTTATGGTTGATTCAGAGATTGATGATTTGTTTCAGTTATGTCAAAGATTGATGATTGAGTTTTAGTGATTGGTTTTGATGGTTGTATTGTAGTGGTGATTGATTTTGAGCTTCAATGTTACTAATGGGACCAGTGTGAAAATTTGATGAAGCGTGGCCTTCATAGTGTAGTATTGTGTACCAAGAGTATCTAGTGTGAAAATTTATGAAACATAGTCCCTGGAGGATACTGAGTGTTGGAGCCTTCAATGAGGAAGTTGAAGCTTCCTGCCAGTAGTGGCTGGTGATTTGATCAAGGGGTTGGAGCTTCCTTCAAGTAGCAGATAGAGAACAAGTGAAGGTTGTAACCTTTTGTAGGTCGGAGTCTACGTACTAGTAAACATATTAGCTAGTACAAGAACTAGGGGGTTGTAGCCCCCTTCTAGTAGAAGATAGAGAATGAGAGAAGGTTGTAGCATTCTGTAGGTGGGTGCCTGCATACTGGTATGAGTCTGCACTAGTACAAGATTGTAAACATATTTTCTTATTATTAAAAGAAGACAGAGATGACAGTAGCAGGTGGTTTTCACCCACATTGGGTTTCCACCTTAAATCTTGGTGTTCATGTGTGTTGCTTATATGTGATGGTTTATTTTTTTATTACTACACATGGTTACTGTTTTATGTTTAATAAAGTATTGATTCACTGATTAAATATCAACATATGATGAATTAACTGAATCATAAGTTCACTGGATATATGTTGATTTCCTTAAGAACAATTGCATGCACATGTGAGTTCCCTTCACTGAAGTAGTGTATATAAATCTGATTATGGAAATTAAAAATTTATTTATTTGTAAATACTGATTCACCCCCCCCCCCCCCTCTCAGTATTATTTCCAACATTCTAGGGATCATGAAATATTTTTCTAACCCACATACCCAAAGTGCCAACATGGTGTTGGCAGCATTATCTACAATGAGGTCTTGTGCCTCATGTTCTCCCTCTCTCAATTCCAACATTTTGATGGTTAAAATATCTATTAATAGCAAGGAGGGAACATGTTAGATCACAAACATACAAAAAAATTGAGTTATTTATGTCAAAATTTTATTTTATTTCAAGATTTTTGTAGTCAACACAACCATATTTTAGAGACAGAGTAATATTGATGAAATAACTCTTTTCAAGCTCTTCGTTCATCTAGGATCAACACAAATCCAAAAAAGCATGTCTGTGATTGGCCGAGAGTGAAATATCCTACTTTCAAGAAGCTAAAAACTCATATTCGCAAGTGGGCTAATTTTGGATTCTTTTTCCAGAAAAAAGATTTGTTGTTTAATTTATAATTTTTCTAAAAATGATTCACCCAAATTTTATAGTATAAAATTATTTTACCATAAACATCGCCAAAAAATTATATATAGACTTTATAAAACTATTAGAAATTTGAATATTTTTAGAAAAATATTCTTAAAAATCTTATAAATTGCATATTATGGACTAGTGACATTCACCAAGTTTTCTAAATACTAAGATAAATTTATATCCTTAAAATTTTCCTTGGTAAGCCTTCCTGCGATGGATTACTTCCTATCGACTTTAGCACATTATCTAGGAATTTTTTCTAGAAACCCTTCAGTACCTTGGAACTAGCATGCCTCAATAGCAGGTTTGCTTGCTTTTGATGACAAATTTACAACATCGACCTTTGATCAAAGGATTCTATGGGTGTTGGAATTCTTGTTGGAATTCATATCACTTATTCACAACCCATAGAATGTAATAGAGTACCTTGATGGAAATTGTCATTAGTGGTGGTTCCTCTCACGTCTGTTAATGGTTCTCATAATTAACCAATAATCAGATGGTTTCTTCCATGTTTGACTTCAAGACATTTATTCACATGGATAGATTCATACCATGGATGGATAAATATGAAGACCTTATATTTTTATGATACATCCATGTTGTGTGGAGGTTTTAGTATTCATTATTATTACATGGATCCACTATGTATGTCTAGAGGCCATGATTTCATTTGATTGATATGGATCTTTGCACGTTTCTATATTGTTGTTCCTAGATGTGACCCTCCACAAAAACTAGGCTTCTCTCTCTTCGCAAGCCTTTTCGTGTTTCATCCCACGTTATTCGACTTCCTTGAATATAAAATGCGAATCAATAAAAGAGATCAGAACAAATCTAAATGGGGCTAATGATTAAGTGACATTGGTTAAGGAATGTCACAATCCATAGATGTCCATATGTATTTTATTATAGTTTTAGTAATCTCCTATACATAAAAAACACGATAGTTAAATGTTAGTATCATTAACTAATGCATATCATTAAATACAAGTAACCTTTGTATTCCTAATTAAGAACTCCATAAAAAAGGGAAAGTTATCCACAAAAAGGGGAAATTAAATATGCAAATGGATTTCTTCTTATATAAATCTTTTAATGTCCATATAATTAGGAGAGTTTACTTTCTTAAAAAATGTATGTATATTTGCAATAAATATTGTAAAATAGGATTTCACAAAGATTAAAATCCCCATTTTTACCTCATATGGTCTTATCATTAATATCATCATGAATTACTCTCCAAATTTAATCTTCAACTTTACATTGGATATCTAAATCTTACGTGCAATATAAAGCTTAGAAATCCTTTATTTAAATTATTATTATTTAAAAATAAAAGGATAGAAATCCTAAAAAGCATATAAATAATAAAATTCATTTTTTTATTTAAACCTTAGGAACCTCTCTCCCTACTATTTGTAAGAGTTGTAAATCACAAATCAAAATAAAAGTTGAAACTTATGTATTTAAAAGAGTGACCATGAGACTATCGATTATTATACAACTGCCTTGCCTTCTAACATTTCCCAATTCATGATAACATCATGGATTAGCGGATAGAACTTTTAGGAGGATGGAGTGACAGTGACCGAGGTAGAAAAAGGTTATGGTTTTTGTATGTGGTATTGGGTACTATTGCAGACTGTAACCTGACCTGCAGCTACCCGCGACTGACCTCAGCATTCACCTGTCATTTGGGTTTTTACCCTCATGGTTTACCTCTGGCCTGATGCCTTTTCTTTTTTCGTCGCTCCGGTCTTTACGCCTGGGTTCTTTCACTATCATTTACCTGAGGGTTCCTACCTAATACCATTCACCCTGCTCTCATTTATTACTCCCTGTTGTTCACACTATGCTATCCGTTTCCATTTCCCATCGACGATGTCGGTTTTCCATCGACCAGCTTGCTTGGAGGCAATTATCATTTTCTCGGTGCAGCTGTTGGTATGGACCTTGATGTTGCAGACTATTCGGATGATCCACTAGAGGAAGGCTCCTTCTGGCATTCCACGTATGCCTCTTATGAATGTATGTTAAATTTTAGTGAAGGTTATTCTGGTAACTTTGAAGGTTACCCACAGTATTTTTGGTCAGCCACTTCTGCTACTGTTCTTCCAGTTGAACCCCCCATTTGTCCAAATTTCTCATCGTTTTTGGTGTCCCCATCCACCATAGGGTTTATTACAAGATGTATTAACCCTTCACCAGATTTGGAAGATCCTTCACAAGACCCTTTGCCCCACGAAGCCAAGCCACCCACTGAGATTCCCTCCACCGAGCCACAGTTTATCGACCCCAATCCCTCATCCTTCGCTGCACCCCCTTGGGTAGTTTTACCTCTATTATGTCGCTCTCAGAGGCCATCCCTGAAAATCCTGCAAACCTAAGCCCTCAGCAAAAGACCCTGGCCTAGTGCAGGTTTTAAAGCCCCCCCCCCCTCTTGACCTCCCAGCCCCAAAAGAAGCAGAAGTGTTTTAAGTCAAAGGTGGATGTTGTGATTCTAAGACTTGAAGAGTACATTCAGTGGGGTGACACTATGGACTTTGCAGACAGAGTTTTGGTGGGAAGAATCAGAGGCAAGAAATATTCGGCAACTCGATTGAAGACCTGGGCAACTGAGATCTGGGGTCATCATGTGGCAGACCTCCCTTTTGTTCAAACGTTTGTGAGAGGATGGTTTTCTTTGAGGTTTGTCAGGGTTGAACACACGAATTGGGTCCTTTCCTCATTTTGGCACTTTGAACAAGCCCCAGTGCTACTAAAGCAATGGACGCCCCTATTTGAGGCTGAAACAGAGAAAATTAGGGTTGGCCCTATTTGGATTAGACTACCCAGCTTGCCATTACAGTATTGGTCCGAGGACATCTTTAGAAGAATTAGAAACTCCCTATGCACCTATATGGAGTATGATAAATCCTACCAGACTACGGGTATGATGGCTTTTGTGAGGATTTTAGTTCATCTGGACACTAGAGGCAGACTACAGAAAAATATCATGATTCAGTGAAAATCCTCTTCGCGTAAACAACTCTTGGATTATGAAGGCATTCCATATTGATGCAGAAGATGCCATAAGGTGGGACATCTCTTCAGAGAATTCCCACTAAACTGGAAAAATACAAATATTACACATGATGTGCATATGGATCCCCCTACTGATCAACCTCAACAGCCTACCGAAGTGGATCATACAGAGGGGCAATTAAAGACCTCTGATACTGTAGAGGCTCCGAGTGCTGGTGTGCAGAAAAAGTGAGGCAAGGCCCCCATTTAGCCTTCCTCTCCTCCATTGACGAGATCCATGGTAGCCTAGGTGGAAGTCTTCTAATCAGGTATGTCTTACTCTTCTCATGCTCCTGTATATTATCATGAGGCATCTCTTTCATATCATTCATCTCTTTTTATTAATCATACATTGGCTCCACCAGATCTCTTTCCCTTGCCTCCCATCTCAGCTTCGTTGGATCATCTGATTCCTCATCTAGCTAGACAGGTTCTGGCCTCCTTCCTTTCATGCTCCCTACCCCCACCCCCTCCTGCATACACTTCCTACCACCCTTCTACTTTTCCACTTTCCTTACACCCTCCAACTTCCCCGTCGGTATCCTCCTCCTCAAGATACCCTCTCCGCTCCAAAGCCAAAGAGAAAGGACCAGATGTAGTTGATCTAGATACTGAGTCTTCTCCAGCTTCCCATAATCCAACTAGGGGGCGTCCTTCATCTCTTTCCAAGCTAACTACCAAGCTGGGGAAGAGGTAGCCCTAGGGAAACAAAAAACCATCAACGGGGTTCTTAGAGCAAAGAATGCCCTCCCCCCTCCCCCTCCATGAAGATTTTATCTTTTAACTATCGAGGGATAGCTAGCCCTGTCAAAAAACTAGCTCTAAGGTGACTCTTTTCCTTGGTTCCCATTGACATCATTTTCCTACAAGAAACCCTGTGTATGTCTAGTTCAATCACACCTCTTTTGGATTCATGGATTCCAGGATGGACCTTTCATGCCCTGGATGTGTTTGGGTGGTCTGGAGGTATTGAAATTGGTTTTCAGAACCGCTCTATTGATCTACAAAGTATTTGGGGAGGTCGAGGTTTTATAGGGGTAGACGTTTACTCTGTAACCTTGGAGAATGAATTTAGAGTCATCAATATATACGGTCCCTATCAAGATAGGGCTATTTTCTGGAGAAGACTACTCAACACCTCAATCATGCAGGTTGATAACATTATTCTTGGAGGAGACCTTAGTTTCTCTCTGGGCTTCATGGAATCTTGGGGATAGCTGGCGCATGTGGATGGTTTAATTGATGTTATTACAAACTTGTTGGAGGATCATCATTGGATTGACATTCCATTAGCAAAGGTTTAGTATACTTGGAAGAACAATCGTATGGGGGAACAATGTCTGGAAAGGAGATTGGACTATTTTCTAGTAAAAGAAGCACTTCATGCAGAACATCCCCGTATCAAGAAATGGGTGGGCATGGGAGGAATCTCAAATCATCGCCCAATATCTCTGGAACTTGATGACATAGTACACAGAATTAGTGCTCCATTCAAATTCAACTCGACATGGCTTTGGGATCTTGCCTACATAAAATTGGTGACTGAATATTGGCAATCACACCCAATCAGAGAAAATTAGGATACTGTAGAGGGATTTGTTCGCAACCTAAAAGAGTTAAAGAGCATTTCCAAACAATGGGAACACAAGAAAAGGAGAAAGAAGACTTTATCCTCAGAGAAGTAGAACAAGCCATTATAAATCTTGAAGCAATCTCAGATGGTACCTTTACCTCACAGGATAAAAAAGATCATACCTCTAGCCTTATCAAATAGAGAACTAAAGTTTTAAAAGACGGAGAGGAAAGTTGGAGGCTTAGAAGCAGGGCGACTTGGTTAAAAGAGGGGGATGACAATACAAAGTTCTACCACAAGTTTGCCAATGGTAGGAAGGCCATAAATTCTATTTGGGAGCTTAAGGATGAACAAGGGTGCCTTGTTAACACTTGCAGATAATTGGCAAGCTTAGCCACTTCATATTTTAAACAGGTATACAAGGCCCCCCTGGGAGCAAACATTCTAGAAGTTATGCATACAGTCGAGCTATTCCCTTGGTTCATCGACCATGAGGATGAAGATAATCTTAGTAAGGAAGTAACACTGGGGGAACTGGAGGCCACTATCAAAGGATTCAACAAGGACAAGAATCTAGGACCAGATGGCTAGACTATTGAATTCTATATTGTGTTCTTTGATATCCTGTGGAATGACCTTATTAAAGTAGTGGAGGGTTGCAGAAAGTCAGGAAAGATGTCCTCAGCCATAAAAACCACCTTCATAGCCCTCATACCCAAATTAGATAACCCCTCAACTTTCAATGATTTCTGGCCTATTTCCTTATGTAATTATCTATATAAGATCATTGCCAAGATCATTGCTAATAGACTCAAACCTATCCTGTCAACTCACATATCCCTTGAGAAATTTTCTTTCCTCCATCACAGAAAAATCCAAGAAACTATTGGCACTACTCAAGAATTGATGCACTTAGTTCATCTAAGAAACCTGAAAGGCATGATTTTAAAAGTAGTTTTATCAAAGGCTTTTGATAGGGAAAACTGGTTATACATCCATATGCTCCTAACTCATCTGGGATTCCCCTTCTTATATATCAAATGGATTATGAGTTGCATTACTAATTTCCCTTTCAGTGTTCTTCTCGATGGTGTGGCCACTCCTTTTTTCTCTGTGGAGAGAGGCCTCAGGCAGGGATGCCCCTTATCCCCTTTATTGTTCCTTCTCATCACGCAAGGCCTAAGCAAAATAATCAATGATGAACATAGAAGAGGCATAATTGTAGGCATAAAAATCACATAAACCTGCACCCTAACTCACCTTATTTTCATGGATTATGTCCTAATTTTCTTGAATTGGAGCATAGGGGACATATCTACTCTTCAGAATGCTTTTTACCTTTTTCAGTAGGCCATATGCATGATCATCAATGAAAGCAAGTCTACCTTGACCGCTCCTAGATGCCTCATCATGAAGTCCAATTTGCAATAAGAAGGTTCCCATTTACTCTTCTTAATCTAGAAGTAGGTCTTAGATATCTTGGATACAGGCTCAAACCCCAAGGTTACAAAATTACAGATTGGACCTCGCTAATCTCCAAGGTGGAAAAGTGCCTCAATATCTGTACCATCGGTACCTATCAAGATAAGGAAAGTTGGTACTTATAAAAACTGTTCTGGAAGCGACACGAGTGTACTGGATGACCTTGGTATGGATCCTAAGAGGAATACTAGCTAGGTTACAAAACATTTGCTGCAAGTTTTTGTGGAAGGGTAAAAAACAGGGGAGATTATTTGCATGGGTTAAATGGGACACTATTGTTAGGCCCAAATGATGGGGTGGATGGGGTATAAAAAGACTGGACATCTTTTCCAGATCTCTGGCTGCTAAGCTGGGCTAGTAGCTTCTGAAATCTGATAGTCTATGGACCAAGGTCACCTATGCAAAATACATTAGCCCTACAAATAAAATGGAATGGGTCAGATAGAACCAAAGGAGTAGCAGCAACATTTCTATTATATGGAAGGCAGTGATCAATTCCATCTCACTTACACGAGAGGATTTAACATGGAGAATACAAGATGGCAATGCTGTGTGAATAAGAACAGATCCTTGGATTGGATGTGGAAATTCCCATAGACTTCCAGCAAAGCTGATAAGACTCCTTTCCAATCAGGGTATTTCTTATATCAGCGATATTGTAGATCACACAAATTCTACTTTTTTCCAACAAGCTTGGAAATCTGCCTTTGAAGTAAATCTTCTAGCCTAGTGGCATCAGGAATGGCTTGAATACATAGAAGCTCTTACTCAAGTCCATATCAGGATTACGGAGGGAGAAGATGAGATTATATGGGCCTTTTTTTCTTTGAGGTTTCTGCGAGTCTCATGTTTGTGTAGATTTTCTTCCGGATCCATCGCATTCAATTTATTTTTAGATCGATGTTTCGAACCAACAACTGTGGTTCATCTTCAGGATGTGAGAGAATTAATTGAAAGACTGGTCTTATTTGTCAAATATATATATGGGGATGCAAGAGATGCTTAGTCGACAGATCTTTAAATTATTTTTAATTGTTTATTTAATTGTATTATTAATTTTTAATTAGTTTATTATTTCATGTTTTTTTATATTTTTAAGTTAAATTTGCTTTACTAATTTATATATTTGTTTTTTTTAATTAATTATTCTTTTAATTATTCTAGTTGTTATTTATATTAAATTAAATCTTGTATGGGGTAGGCTTAATTTCTTTCATTATATTATTTAATTTATTATTACTCAATTATTATTTTAATTATTATTAATTTTAATTGTTTATGATGCTTATTATTTTGTTGTAATTTTTTTAATTTTAATATGTGCTTGTCCTATTTAGAATTATTAGTTTAATTTTTAAATTAATTAATTTATAAGTTAAAATTAATAGATATCTTATTCTAGTTAACTAATTTTTAGTTTAATTCAAGATTATTTTATTTTATTAATTTATTAAGTTAAAAGTATACCTGTCCATGTTTATATATTTTTACCTTTAATTATTATGTTTAATGATTATTATTTAATTATTAATACTAATTATTTATTGATTAAAATCATATTCCATTAATTTTTAATTAAAATTAAATATGTATATGTATTTGGGTTATTTATTAATTAAATAAACTCCAATGTAGCATTATTTTATGTATTTTATTTTTTATATATGATTTTAATTGATTATTCATTTTAATTGCTTATTAATTTTGATTGTTATGAAGTTATTATTGTAATTGTTTTTACTATGTTATATGTTCATTTTATTACTTTTAATTATGTGTTTTGATTGAATATTAAGGCTACACATATAATGTTTTAGGTTGTAGATTTATTAAGATATTTCCAATTGATGTTAATTGTAAAATTATATTTTAATAAGGTCATAGTGTGTTAATTTAGTTAGAATGGATTATAGTTTTAGGTTAATTGGAGGGGGATTATTGTTGGGTAGGGGTAGATTTGGATGCTAGGGTTGGAATCTAGTTTTTGCTTATAGTCCATCCATCATCTCTATTGAGTTTATTAGGGTGTTTGCTAATTTCTATGGCTTCTCTGAATTTCCTTATGAAGTAGTGATCACTCCTAGCTAAGATTCGGGTATCTTCTATGCATATTTGGTGCTTAGTTTTTTCAGAATGTTCAGCAAGAGCTGAGGATTTGGATCGATTGTGTTTGATGTCAGCTGAGTGTTGTTGGATTCTTGTGTTAAAGGATCTCCCAGTCTCACCTACATAAGGTTTGCCGCAAGAACAAGGAATTAAGTAGACACCTTTATGGTATTTAGGACCAATTTTGTCTTTGACCGGTTTAAGGCAGTTGCGAATAGTGTTTAGGGGTTTGAAGGTGGTTAGGATTCCATTATTTTTCAGGATGCAGGAAATTTTGTCTGTAGTCCCTAATATGTAAGGGAGGTTGACTTTTCCATTTATATTATCAAAGTTTTTATTTCTGTTTGGACAAGTGTTAGCCTTCTTTATGGCTTTGATCACTTGATGATTCTTGTATCCGTTTTTTAGGAAAACTTCAGTGAGGTGTTCTATTTCTTTTTCTAGGTGTGCCTTGTCAAAGATTCTGAGGGCTCTGGTTGCTAACGTGTTAAGGGCTCCTAGTTTTTGGGTAGGGTGATGATGTAAGGAAGCATGTAAATATTGTTCGGTGTGAGTCTTTTTTCTATATACCTAGTGGGATATAGAGCCATCATCATTCCTAGTGATGAGGGTATCAAGGAAGGGGAGGCTTTTATTGATCTCAACTTCCATCTTGAATTTTATGGAAGGTGATAAACTATTTAGGTGTTGTTTGAAAGTTTCTAGGGTTTCTATTCCATGTGGCCATATGATGAATGTGTCATCCACATAAATTTTCCATAGTTTAAGTTTTACGGGTGCAGTCATAAGGGTCTTGTTTTCAAAGTCCTCCATAAATAGATTGCAAATAATAGGGGACAGGAGCGACCCCATGGCAACTCCACATGTCTATTCATAAATATCTTTCATGAAGCTGAAAAAGGTTTATCTAAGGCAAATTTCTATGAGCTTAGATGTGTCGGGATCTGTTAGTTTACTGATGACCTCCATGGCATCATTGATGGGGATATTGGTGTATAGAGAGGTGACATCAAAACTAACCAAAATGTCAATTTGATCAAGTTTGATGTTCTTGATTTCTTCAATGAATTGGGTTGAGTCTTTGACAAAAGAGTCTGTGTTTCCTACTATCGGTTTTAGTTTCTTGGCTAGGTGTTTTGCTAAATGGTATGTAGGTCCATTAATCGTGTTTACTATAGTTCTAAGAGGGATGTCTTCTTTATGAAGCTTGGGGGCTCCATAGATTCTCAATGTGTATGGATTGTTGACTATGGTGTGGTATGTATGGATTGTTGACTATTATATGGACCTTCACCAAAAACGGGAAATATTCTTCTAAGGAGGGATACTTAAAGCAAATCGACCATGAAAAACCACAGCTTATTGAGAGCTCTTGGAAAGCACTCTGGAAACTTAAGGCTGCACCTAGGACATGCATGCTCATGTGGCCTATCCTGTTTAATAAGATCCCAACCAACCTCAACTTGATGAAAAGATCTTTTTATGGACCTTTCTGGTGCCACCTATGCACAGGGGATGAAGAGAGCATTGAACATATTTTTCTTGGATTCCCTATCATTACAAAACAATGGAAACTCATTGCTGCACATTACCCTTCTCTCAAATCATGGCAGGGCAAGAACGTCATTGAAGCTTGGATCAATTGATATAATGGACACAGTGGCAAGGAAAGGAATATGGCATTAATCATGTGTTGGGCTATTTGGATAGCTAGAAATTAGACTATCTTCCATCTGAAGGACCCTCACTGGCCTTCCATTTTGTCCAGGGTCATCGCTAATTTTGATCTCCTTCCTGAAGAAGACCCTAACCCTCCTACTAGAACCATTAGGCCTGAAGCTATAGATAAATCCATTCCATGGGCTATTTGAAATGGTTCACCAGGGATGGTTGGGGGGGGGGGATGGGGGGGGGGGATTTTATACATTAATTAAGCTCACTGTTTCAAAATTCAGATACCTTTGGGGAGGGGCACTAATAATTTTGCTAAGCTATTTTCTACAAAACATCTCATTCAATTTTCACTTTAAAAACATTGCATTCATCTTCAACTCTTTAGGGGTTCCAAAATAATATGCAACCAGTTAAATAGAACTTCTCATTGCTCTGCATATTCATTGAGGCACATACTGGATGAAGCACACAGACTTATATCAGCTTTTGATTCATTTATCAATCATCACATTTACAAGGAGTGCAACACAGGGGCAAACTTCCTCTCAAAGGAGGCAGTGCATAGGCAGGATGATGATTGGTTAATTCAAGAAGAAATCGATGGAGTTTTCTACTAGCATTATCATAGACCCTTCATCGATTTACATTCACAATAGGGGCCATAAGCCCCTCATGTTTTTTGAAACATTTAGTATATAAACATGTTTTCTTTTTGTTTTTACGATGTACATGAACATACAATATAGTTTACAGATCTCTCTACGAAGAGACAATTTTCCATTTTTGGATAGATGACAGTTTATCTTCCTCTTTGTGAGAAGATGGTCTCCATCTATGGGATGGTTTTTACAGTGCTCCCTATGAGGAGTATATGTTTTGGTATCATTTTTGTATCAGTTATCTAACTAGCTATAGCCGCAACATGCATACACTACGACATATACAGAATGTAATTTCTTATTATTAATAGAAATTACGACTTTTTTCAAATGGAAAAAAAAATAAAAAAAATAAAAAAATAAAAAAAGTGACCATGAAGCTTCTAAGGTTTATTTTTCTTAACGGGAACTCAATTTTTTTAACAAGGATAATGCAAATAATTTGATATCTAAGGGACCAACGATGTTGATCTGGACTTAAACAAGAACGCAACAAATTATAGAGATAAACATAAACACATATATGTAGCGGAAATAATACTTCATTTCATTAATGTAAAATACTGGAATATGCTTACAAACAGTAATGGAAATAAACCAGCTAGGGCGATGGTAGCTTCTCTCTAAGAAGAGATGTGGTGGCTACATGCCTATGAATTGTGTTACAATGAGGCTTGAAGGCCTATTTATTGTCAAGAAACAATGGAAAACCCTTAACATTCAAAAATCTAACCCTAGAAGATGAAACGCCAAACTGTGGGCCCCATTTGGGTAAATTGGTACATCAACTTCCTGGGGTTGTAACTTTCGCATACGATCTCCGTTTGATGCGTAAAATAGCTCGTTAGAAAGATCTATCCGAGCACTACCACTTTGAGAAGGGAAACATTAGTCCATGGACCCATGTTGCCCCCACATTTCCCAAAAAACGTCGTTTAGGGCCTCAAAACGGCTCCAGAAGTTCAGGACCTGAAAAACTGCTAAAAATAGTAAATTGTGCTACAATTTAGGAAATTGAAAAGACTGAAAGAGACAGTTGTCGGGGTCCAAATGTGATAGTTGGGTGGCCACCAACATCCACCTGGATCATTCCTCCCCCCTTAGGAAACAATGGTCCCCATTGCGTTGAGTTCCTCCCTGAGATGAGGAAGCTTCTGCTGAGCTGGGTCTTTGGTGAGTTGTTCTGCAATCTCTGATGTGTCTAGAAATGGTGAGAAGCATGGTCGGCGACGGTCCACATTGAACACTCAGTGCAAGTGAAGGAATGGAGGAATGTTGTGCTTCAGAGCATTGTTTCCCGTAGCCTTGGTACTGGTGTAAGGACCATGTCGGAGTGGTCTAAGTTTCTGATGGGTTCTCGTAAGGCGTTCTCTCTACAGATGCAACCAAACTTTGTCGCCCACCTGAGACTTGTGTGGTACCCGTGTGGGTGAGGAGACGTTGTTCCTGTGTTCTGTCATGACTGTATCCCTTTGCTGCTGCTACTACATGAAGGAACCCTTTACGGGGGTCATGGATGTAACAACGATCTTCCCCTTACTTTGGGAGCGAACCAGACAGAAAATGAATTTCCTAGTCTGGGAGATGAGCTTGCTGCATTTCTTGGCGGTGATAAAAGAGGTGGCGATAGGTGGGGCTACCTCTGGTATCCTCTATAATGAACTATCCAAAGAAATAATGATAGCATGAGGCCTTGACTCATACACAGCATGTCACCTCCACAAGTATGGCTGGCCTAATAGTACATCACAAAAATTCAAAGGTGTAACATCACACAATACCTCATCTGTGAAGGGGCCGATGCTGTAGGGAAGGCGACACTGTTGGCGAACTTTGAGATCTCGTCCTTCGTGAAGCCACTCGATACTATACGGTTGCAGGTGTGGCATAGTCGGTAGGCTCAACCGCTTCATGACCTTTGCTGAAACAAGGTTCTTTTGGCTCCCACTGTCAACAATGAATTGTAGCGGTGAACCCTTCACTCACATTTGTGAGTGGAAAATATGCTCCCCTTCCTCTGGATTTTCGGGCTCATTTTTTTGGATCTTGGCGGTGGCAATTGTGGCACCGGGATCTGCATCAATTATCTGCTTCCCTTTGCCATTCCGCTTGTCGGGTTCTAGCTCAGGGTCGGAACATGCATCTAATTCGGAAGCCTTCAACTCGGCCACCAACGACTGCTTGTTTCGACACTCACTTGTGTTATGAGTGGGACCCTTGTGGAACTCACACCACTTTCCTATGTCCTTCTTCAGCTTCATGGTGTTGCTCTTTTCTTGCGACTTTGACTTGTTGTCTTGGGTCACCCTGCCTTGGCTTTGTCCTTTGGGCTTTGAATTTGCAGATTGAAAGTCTCGCTTCTTCTGTTTGAACTTTTGCTCAATTTTGACAACGTATTGGTATGTTGTGCTGAGTGAGGAGATGTTCAAGAACTCCATCTCTTCCTGGATGTATCTATGTAGGCAGCCATGGTATTTGAGTACCAGATGCAACTCAAAATCTTTGATACCCAACTGTGTGTGAAGGGTATGAAATTTTTTTTTGAACTCCGGCACATCTTGGTCTCGTCCCTGCTGTAGTGTGGTCCATTTGATGTATTTGTCCTCATAGCTTTTGACAGGGTAGTACTGCACCTTGATGGCATCTTGGAAGTCATTCCAAGCAGGTGTGGCTGAAAATAGTGAGCCTGTACCTTCAGCCTTCTGCTCGCAGTAGGTTTCCCACCAGTCCTTGACGTGGGGGGCTGCTTTGAGAAGAGCGAAAACAATCTTTT
>APFE031656788.1:0-15119 GCA_000404065.3 Pinus taeda | reverse complement strand
GGTCCAGAAATTTATCAAAAAACTTGTCCTCGGAACATGCACTTTTGCACCCTCAGAGGAGGTTTTGGTGAATGAATGAAACAGGGTTTATTTGATATTTGCATTTGATATCTGCTACTGATGTTGCACTTCTGTACTCTTAGTGGATGTTAAATCAAGGAGAGATAAATCAATTGTCGCTTGAAGCTCATGAGTAGGACTAGTTATAAAAGGTACTTTTATCTCTTAACCATTTCTGCTTATGCGTTAAAGTGATATTCAGTTTTCAGTTGTTTATATATTATAGCATGGATGCCTGAGTTATCATTTGGCACTTTTCTACGGTGATAACTATTTGTTTATGTTTAGTGCATGAATAGCTTATTTATGCGATACGTTTTCACAACTATTTCGTCTAACTTCTTATATGAAGCAGTTCATCTTTATTGAATTCCTTTCTTATAATAGCTCAATGATATTTATTACCAGTTATTGTTTGAAATCTTTTTAGATCGCATAGAAGAAAGATCACACCCCGGGTTAGCATAATTTTCGATGTTTTTTTGTTTATTAGAATACAATAGCATAGCATTAGGTTAGAATTAGAATAGAAGTATTCCATTTAGAATAGAAATACCCATCTTTCTCATAGACACACACTGAATTGGGAAATTGGTCCTATATCCCCAGTCGGACCCGCTATACCAAATGGCTAAGGAGCTGCCAACCAAGGTCCGGACTGGGCGAGTATCCCCCTTGTTGTTGACCCGATTTTCGGGGCCTTCAACATATTTGGCGCTAGAAGGAGGGCCTGAAACATGTTGTCTGTTGGAATTTGTTTTCAATTTTAACATTTGAATTAGGATGTCCTCTCTTAAACTTCCAATTTCAAGTTTCATCCATGTTCGTGCATCTTCCAACACTCCACTTGAAGTGGTAAGGCTATTGTCTCAGGTAAAATTCGATGGTAAGAGAAATTCTTCTGCTTTTAATCATGCCTCTCAATTTATTCAAGGAGTTTCAAATTCTAATTTTCAAGGAATTGACGAAGGCATTTTATGCATAATTTTTACCCTCACATTTGTAGCAGAAGCTAGGAAATGGTGTAGAACCCTTCCTGTTGCCTTAATTCATAGCTGGGATCAATTTGTCACGGTTTTCATTTGTAAATTCGACTGCTATGATTATGATCAGGTATATGATGAAATTGAATATCTATGAAAAGAGGATGAGTCTGTTAGAGATTTTAATATTCGATTTCATCTGAATTGTTTAAAATTTAATATTGAGAATGATCCCATAAGTGAACAATCATTAGATCGTGTTGATCATAATTATTCGCTGCCTCCTATTCCCGACTCATATGAAATTAGTCCAAGCTTTGTTCAATTCTCTTCCGGCATAAATGAGAAATCCAATTTGGATGTGCAAATAAATCATGATGAAGAAGTTTCACAAAGCTTAGAAGATATTTCTGATCGAATACTAGAAGACAAAAGCAACAATTTTGGAAGAAAGGTCACCATGGAATCTGAAAGCAACTTTGAGGCAAATTCAGAAAATATGATCGCAACTCAAAAAATGCCAAGGTTAGAAAAGCAAAGTAATTTTCTTTCAAAAAACACGAGCACATCAAGTTATGATCTAAAACCTGAAATCTATGATGAACATAATGCACAAGAGTTTTCAAAAAAAGATATTTCTTGCATTACTTGAGAATCACATTTTTCTCTTTATCCTGATATTTTTAATGATGATATTTTTTCCCCTCTCAATATTAATGATATTTCAAAAATTACAGAGGCTGGTCTTAATGAATGACCATTAAGTGGTTTTCAAGATAAAGAAACAATTGGAAAACATTCTTTTGCCATTAACAGACATGAAATCCTTATTTCTCATGGTTTGAATATACTCAATGAAACTGAAGAGAAAACTAGGGAATCTTGTGAAGTCACTTATGATGATTACTTTGACATTGAAGATGTTGATTTATGTCGAGAGAATCAACAAGAACTTCAAATAATATCTGAGAATGAGAGGTATTTTAAATCAGAAACTATTTCAACCAATCCTCATTCTAAAGCAGCAAATCACCTACATGATTTCATTACCCAAGAAAATATCCCAGTCTATGATTCATATCATGACCAAGCTTTCATGCCTGTTCATAATCATGATCCCCTTTGAAAATCATGAGATGGGAGTCGAGATCACTCAAACCCTATAATCATAGCCAATCCTTGTGAAAGAGAAATCATTACAAAACAATCCCAACTGTGTTGTAACTCTAGTTGTACAGATAATGATTTTATTTTATTTTTTCCTTCTTACCTATTTTGTACAAAAACAAATTTGTTTTCAGATTCTAATTAACAGACTTTTGATCCATTACACTGGCATACTGAAAACCATACTATCAGAAATTCAATGGATGTATGGCCCTGTTGGAAAACTGAAGTTTTTCAAGAGCATGAGAAGCTATTTCTATTTCATCCTCTATCAATGATTGATCAAAATCTTCCATCCTATCAAAGACAATATCAACAAAAGGATGTATTAATTAACTATTTTTCATTTCATTTGAGAGATTTCCATTCATCCTTCATTGATTCACTTAAATAAATATGTTTAGAAGTGTTTCTTTCACGAGGAATTATCAAAAGTTTAACTTTTGCACATACCACTAATAATAACTTCTAGGCCTTTGAATCCAAAAATTCATATCTTCAATCTGGCCTGTCATCTCTTCCATTGAACATTTATCAGTCCTTAATAGAAATCCATCCAGATTTCTATGATCCAATAGGTATTCAATTGGAAAGAAAATTCCATAAGACGGAAATTCTAAATAAAATTCTAACAATAGTTGTACATTCTTGTTCCACATTTAATGTTCTAAGATCAGTAAGAGTTTTGTTTCTAGTACTAATATTTGAACTGTATATATATGCAGGAATGAAAATGAGAGAATGGTTACACTAGAAATATGATTACACCTAGTCAATTTCATGTATATTGTTAGAATAGGAGTATAATTAGTTTAGTTAGTCTGTAGTTCAAAAATAAATGAAGTGATTAGCCCATTTCATATTTTATAAATATCCAAGGACAACATTACTTCTCATTAGAAAATTTGTGATCGTCCTCAAAAACAATTCTCACCTAATAAAACCAGTTGTGAATGGTTACATTAGGAATTTATAAAAAATACACCAACTCTCTTTTTAGATTTTGATTTTTCGCTTGTATAAATAGAAAATCTTTTAGAAAATTGATATTTATTATTGAAATATATAGTTAAAAACTCTAGCCTAGATATGACACTAGTTTCAACTTCATAAAGTTTGATGAAAATAACCTTTAGTGAAGAAATTGTTTTTTATCAGTGTAATGAAAGGTATCAATAACAAAATAAAGATTCTCTGTATAACAGTTACTTCCAAAAAACTCTATCATTGTCGTCTAGAGCTATCTAAAGAAAACAATGACTTCCTCCCTGTTAAGGAATTCACAACTTTCAGAGGAACAATCCAAGAATACACTTCATCTTGAAGAATGAGAGGTCTCATCACGAGCCGGCTTATCATAATCACAGATATTATATCTTGCTAACTTTGCTAAATACTGCATACCACAACAGAGCAATGAATCAAGATTGTTACAATCAAGAGGCAAGGGGTCTCATCACGAGCCAACTTGTTCAGCAAAGTTATAAATCCAGTGAATGACTGTGTCATAAATTGGCTATCAAACAAAGACATTGTTCTTTAAGAATAAAAAGAAAATCAAAGCAATAAGTGTGGATGTGGATTATTCTTTGAGAGTTGTAGGTTTCTTTAAGTAGGATACAGGATCATTGCTGGGTAACAGGTAACCCTGTGGAGGCTATGAACGCCTGCTTGCAGCAGAGGCTCTACATACGACAAATGAGCATATTTTAAAAACTGGTTTTCAGAGAAGACTTTGTTTTATCCTTACAGACCAAGTAATGAATGATGTAAACACAAGGACTAAACTTGAGGTAGCAAATAATCAAAGTTGAAAATAGCTGAAACAAAATGTCATTGACAATTTAGAGAATAATGTAGTTTATCTTTCCATAATAAAGTTTAACTTTCCCGGAAATTTTCTGTTTTGGAAGTTTAGAAAATTCAACTCAAACACAAACATAACTAGTTCTTCCAAGTGAATCTCCGATTGTTGTGGCCACCAACAACCCCCCTCGTTATTTAGTATTATTGTTAATAATAAATAAGGGGGGATCCTTAGTTATTAAATTCAAAGAAGTTAAAGTAGCATTTACATTTCTTTTTCGCAAATAAAGTTACCATCATAAGCTTAGGAAGCCCCCTTGGAAACTCTTAGAATGTAAGTTTATGATAAGGTAAAAATTATCTTATCAAGGGAAATCACATTGCAAGAAAATAGAGGGATGCCACCTCACAAACATAATCCCAATATTCACGAGATAATGATAATGACCAAATATCGCATCGCATTCAGCATAACTTACTTAAAACGCTTCAAAAAATATGCCGATGTGCAATGGCGTCGATCACAAGATTGCATCTCGCAAGGAACACGTTAACGAAATTTGTCATACATAATATTCCTGCGATCTATGATATTGCTATATTGCGACATTGCGATATCACAATTTCGTGATATCGCGATTCTGCGATTTTGCGATTTTGCGATATTGCGATGTTGCGATTTTGCGATTTTGCGATGTTGTGATTTTGCGATTATGTGATTTTGCGATTTTGCGATCTGCGATCTACGATGTTGCAATTCTACGATTTTGCGATTTTTCGATCTGCGATGTTGCGGTAGCAAATCGCAAAATCGCTCCATCGCAAATATTTCGGGCTCGTTATTTAAGAAAAGTAGTTTCCATAAGCTGACACATGGTTATGTGCTTTAAATGCTAATAAAAGAGTTAGTTGTCAGTTATTAATAGAATATGGGTGCGTGCTCTTCAAAGAACATTTCACGTAAAGTGGTATATTTGGTATGTCTGTGGCATTTAAAACTTTCCCATCACCCTTCCTTGTCATTCAATTTCACGTCACTTGTGAATTGCAGGCACGGAGAGCAGAGGACTATACAAAATAATACGCAGGCTGAAATGGGAAAGAAAAGCAAAGTCCCGAGCTCCGAAGAAGAGAAAATGGCACCTTTGTATACAGACACGGCTTGCAACAGAGACGCGGGAATAACTACGTGGGAAGGCATGTATAATATGCTCGAAGAGGAGAATCCCAGAGTAATGGAGGATACAGCTATTGCAGGCTCACAAAGCTCTTCTGAAGCATCCCTCGCAAAGCTAGATTGCTCATTTTTACATCGGATAGGAGCAAGGCCAAGAATCCTCCCATACACAGACATGGTCAAATGGATATTGGATACCGCATAAATAAAAAATAGACAGTTCAAAGTTCACGGTCAAGGACTCATTGGTTCATTCGTTGCACAGGATTTAAAGCTTATTTATCATCTACCAGAGCCACAGGCAATCTACAATAGACAGTTTATAGAGAAATTTGTAAAAGAAAATCCAGACCTGGCAGAAACTACCAAAGATTAGTCTAGGAGAGATGAGCCGCTGAAGAGAGATAAACATGGTATGTACAGTACTAGTTCCCTTACCTCTCCATACTGCTTTGCTACTGCCATGCTCTGTACAATATTTGGAATGGAAGATATTAACAAATTCTCATCTGAGTGGCTTCCATTATTCGATGCTGCCACAAATGCCACCATTGTAGATTGGGCCAAAATTTTGTCTGATATCCTGGCCACAACCATTGGCAATTAATGGTCCAAAAGAGCTATGGCTCAGAGGATCTATCCTCCTTTTTACCTTTCTGAATATATAATGGACGCAATATGTTATGTTTCTAAGTTTCCTGTTATGGGTTGGAAGTGGACGACACAAGACCCTCTACCCATTCATGTCTATCACAAAGAGTTATGGGACTCTCAGTTTGTTCCATACTTCTACCAAATTTGTCATGGATTTATGTTGCCCTTGTATAGAATTTTGTATGATAAAGACCCTCCGAGATGCTCGCCTGAAGCAGAAGTAGACATCCTCAATGTCGCAAGATGGTTCAGGGAAGAAATGTTTACTTATGTCGGGGTTTTTGGAACTTCTGCACCCCCTCATGTCCTACCTTTATATATCCCTGATAAACTCTTAGCCCGAGAGATTGCCTACCAAACCTATGGGGAAGGAGGCCTAACTAAAGAATTAAAAGACAAAAAGAAGGCTATATGGCCACAGTTTCGTATAGCCTGTGGGGCCTTCTCGATATTCGATGTAGGTCATGCCTTGGCATTATGAGTGGTTTGGTTGTGCTAGCATTTCCCAATCGGAGGTTGGGGATATAACACCCTTTTTGTAGTTCAATCTCAAACCCTAATAGTTATTTTGTCCTACTTATATTCTGACAATTTTAATTTGTTATCAAGCTTTGGATCTAACTCCATTTTAATTTCTACTCTCTAGTTTCTAATATATCTATATGATCATAAAGAGTGCCTAGGGAGAGCTTGTTGAGAAAACCCTTTCTAGCTTGAGGTTTTCGTATATAGTATGAAGTGCCCATAGTTGAAATATAATAGTAATTTTCATTGACATTAAAATTGCAATCAAGTAGAAAATATCGACCACAAATAGTAATTATTGTTGATATTAAAATTGAAATTAAATAAAAACTAATATGAGTATAAGTATAAACTAAAATTGACATGGATATTGAAACCATTGTGTTAAAAATTGACATGTACATTGAAAGCCTCACAATCCTTCATGACCATACAAATAACCTCCTCACATTTTTGTACCTATAACACTCTCTTCCAACCCATACATAGATATTTAACACACTAAAATAGCATAGAAATCCTCCTCCCTAACTTTGATTTGTTGTGGCCTGGTCTAGGTAAGGAGATATACATATGGTGCCCACAAACATCCCTTATTTTACCTTCCTAGAGGCTTTAGGGTTGTAGCCTATTCCACAAATAGAAATTGCACCAAATGCATAGATACTCTCCCAAGCTCAGCGACCCTTTACTCCATTCTCTAGCCTTAGACTCGTTCCCCAAATCACAGAGATAAAACATGAAGTTGAATGCACCTATTATGCCTCAAATTTCATCACACTTGACCTATATTTAGATGAATTAAGTGGCTCCAACAATTTTGTCTTTGGGCACAAATTTAACCTCAAGTCGACTAGCCTAATTAGAGAAATTGATCGATCATATCTTCAAAAATTCATATCTCAACATAAACAACTCAGAATTGGATGATCCTCTATGTGTTGGATTCATCTTTTCATCTAATATCATCGTTATCCATCACATGTCACAATATCATCACAGTTTTGGCCCAAGCATCGATGGGTATAAAACCCCAAGCTTGGTTTCTAGCCCACAAGGCCACTTGTGGAACTCATTCCTCCAAGCCCTTTATCCTAAATGCTTGGAGTACCTCCAAGCTACAAAAATAAACACTCCCTTTTACTGAGGTAGGTACTTCCAAGGCTAAGAAATAACCATCATCAATTAGTACACTAGCCCATCTCATGTTCATCACTGCAACATACTTTGTAGAATGAGCCCTACAATATCGGTACCCCATTTTCTCAATACATTTGAACCTAAAGATTCCAAACCTCCATAAGGCTACTCCCTTTAATTCTAGACTCCCTCTAAGGCTACATGATCTCCACTGGCTCAGTCTTGCAAGAACTCATCCTTCGATATCAAATACTACTCATGCAAATCCATCCAATATCATATATGCAACATCATGATCTAATAAGACTCTAGTATGCCAATATGCATTCCATCACATGAAGTCATCTCGATCAACCTCATATTTTCCAAGCTAGAGAAACCCTGGAGTTGTCCCAAACATCCAAGACAAGTCAAAGGAATTCCATGATCAATATATTTCCCTACAAAAAACTGTTATTCATGAGTCTAACCACCAATCCATCAGAACTCCCAAACAATCTTGCTTCCAAGCCAGCCAAGATCACATCTCCACGTCTTGAGCTGAACCCTCTTCTCCCTGATCTAGACACCCATTACTCCCTCTGATTTTTCTCACGTGCACACTATGATTCATTGTCCCTTAAAGTATCTCATATATCTCATAATACCATGTTTAATATCCATGGCCCTAGTGTCTAGGATAGAGTCTTAAATATCTGACACTACCAAACCAAAAATCACAACGAAACTACTTTGCATAGTGGAATATAAACAACAATGAATCTAATAGTGCAAAAAATATGGATAACTTCTTACGATTTTGTAGGGTAACCCAAATTTGTTATATTAATCCAACTAAATAATACAATAATATAGGGCTCCCATACTAGGGATAATGGCCTTTATACATCGACCAGTACAAGAATAAAAACTCACGCTTGGTGTCAGTCCATCGACAAGCACTCTACCCTCCAGGAGATACTCAGACCATCTGGCTAATGTAACATGCACTCATAGCTCCTCTTGGTCATACCTTATACTTGCCTAGTCCTTTATCTTTCGATCTGCATTTCTTGCCTCTATTAATTCTCCAAGACCATTTGGATACTAAATCTCAACTATCCAATCTGCTCACTAGTTGATCATTCTTCCATCAACACGTCAACACATCTAGACTCATGTTGAGTTGTTCACAACTCCACTTGTGAACAACTCACAAGTAACCAATGTTGCTCCTCAGCTACTCACGGACTTTAATCCACTATGGTCTTCCTGCATTTCTCCAATGAAGACCAACATAGGGTGTTAGGCCTAAGAATTATGCTTAAAATACATCCACTTTCACTCCATTCAACATCCACTTTCTCTCCATTCACACAATTTCTCACCTCTATTCCAACACCTTGGCATCACATTAGCTTCACTTTCATCATTATATGGGTTACCCTTGTTTTTTCCAAAAAATTATTAATTCTTAGTATTTTTAAGTGAATTTGTGTTTAAACTTTAGAAAATAATCTCCTTATACTTATACCTAACAATTGGAATGATCAGCTAGGATGTATGGATTCTCAACTACCCCTCTAGCTGATCATACCTTGAATTCAACTTCTTCCACTCTAGCAACCACCTAAGTCGATGAAGATGGTGCACACTTGGCTCCAACTTGGGCACTACCACGTCGTCCTCCAGGAGACCATAGATGCCCAATCCACATCCACACCTGGTCCACTCTCACGCTTCCCTCCAATATACCACGAATGACCAATATTTTTGTAGCATCATCTCTGAGTTAGAGTATCCAACACCTATGGAGACCCTTCCACATGGCTACTAACAAACTCCTCAAATCTGCCTTTCCAGTGACACCATCCACTTGCAAGTCACATCTACTCAAGAGGACAAACCTACCTCTGTTTTCCAACATATTTCTTCTCCTTTTGACACATGTACTACGATTATGAACTTCTCCTCAGGATGTCCACAATTGTTCTAATCTAGGAGTGCCATCCACCTAACATCCAACTATCACAAAGGAGACATTTACAACCTAAAACTCTTACTACGTCTTTCCCTACAGATCCATGCATTCATAGGATTTGTTACACCACACAACAAAGTCCTTAACCCTTTCTCTAAACCTATGTTTCCTCCTCCATCTAGATTGTCCCCTTTGTCGTCCTTCTAAGGCTTCAAAACATTGTATTAGGGCAGAAGGCTCCTCCTCAACACACCCTACAACCACCCGCTCACAAAAACAAGATGAATATGCTCCAAACTCAAGGAGAATATCTTCGTTTAGGCTGCTGCCTACCTTCAATAGTTGTGTTTTAGTGAGGATACCCTCATAAGGCTTGACAACCCTACAAATAACCTACTCACAATGTTATACCTATATCAGTCTCGTGTGGACCATACAGAGACATATAACACACCAAAATAACACAAAAAAATTTTGCTTCCTACCTCCGATTTAATGTTGCCTGATCTAGCCAAGAGATATAAATACATTGCCCACAAATAACCCTTATGTCACCTTCTTGGTTTCTTCGCGACTGTGGCCTATTCTACAATTAAAAACTAGAGTAAATGTGGAGATATTCTCCCAAATTCGAGAGCCCTTTACTCCTTTCTCTAGCCTCAAACTCGCACTCCAAATTACAAAGATAAACATAGAGGTTCATTGCACTTAGGATGTCTCAAATGTCCTCACATTTGACCTATATTTGAGTGCATCAAGTGTCTCCAAGGAATTTGTCTTTGGGCACCACTTTTACCTCAAGCCGACTAGCCTGATTAGAAAAATTAACCCATATATCTTCATAAATTCATATCTCAACAACAAAAAATCATAATTAAATGACTGTCGACGCAATGGATTTGTCTCATCATATACTATCATCCTCATCCATCACATGTCGAAGTCTCATCATGGTTTTGGCTGAAACATCGATGGGTCCAAAACCCCAAGCTTGTGTTTGAAGCCAGTAAGGCCAGTGGAACTCATTCCTTCAAACACTGGATCCTCAAGGCTTGGAGTACCTCCCAAGCTATGAGAATCAATAGATAATGGTTGGTGAGTTGAGTGTATATAATTATTAGGTTGATGAGCAAGATTCATTTTTGTAGACCTATGTATGTGTGTATATGCATATATGGATTTTGGAGCTATCTTTTGAGGGACATATATGTTGTTTTTGAAAGTGGCTCGCATGTCAATATTTTAAATATTTTACATATTTATATATTAAAATTATAATGGATGGATGCATAGCCCAATCCATTGGAAAGAGTACGGTGATAGTGCAACTCCATGGCAATAAGAAATGGGTATTTGTTTTAGTGTTGGGGAAAAGGGATAATGGGGCCGAAATGGCTTAAGGGAGTGCCACATGGTAAAGAAAGGGCATACATATTTAAAATATGTATATTTTCCTAAGGGAGATAGATGCAGTCATTATGGATTTGACACTTTATTTTATCCCAATTTATTCTAATCAACTATGGTGCAAATGGTTAGGAGCCTTGTGCTTGGAGTTCTAGGCTAGTTGGAAGTTATTTCGATTTATGGTTTGAAAGGTGCAGAGAGAATATTGAGATGTATTGCAAGCCCATGATTAGAGTGTCTCTAACTAGATGTAACACAACCCTAAAGGTGGGGCCCATTGAGAGATTAACAGGGCATAGACAAGGGGTGTGCCACTAGTGCATGTTTTGGAGAGTGGGAACATGTGGTTGGGGTAGTGTTTAATGGATGCCTACATTGTTTGATAGTATGTGTATCTTGTTTGGTTTCTACACCATTGAGTGTTGAGTTGTGGAGTTGTAGTCGTAGGGGTGAATGGTGGTTGAGATTGATGAACCCTAAGGTCTATGGTTTGGTGGAATGTGGAGAGCCTACAACCAATTTCTTATTTCATTTCATGTTTGTCATGTGATTTTATATTCAATCAATGAACGTGTGTTGGAAACCCTAATTTTATAGATTATATGCATTGCTATCACTAATAGTGCATCAATTCTTAATAGTATTCCATTATGAAATTATGTTTTATGGTGTATAATGGTTTGTAGATGTGAATGTTGTATTTATGCATTTTGAACATACATCATCCCCATATCGTGTGATCTAATTCTCCTTTATTCAATTACATATTGGCATTATGAGTGGTTTGGTTGTGCTAACATTTCCCAATCGGAGGTTGGGGATATAACACCCTTTTTGCTATTCAATCTCAAACCCTAATAGTTTCTTTGTCCTACTTATATTCTAACAATTTTAATTTTTTATCAAGCTTTGGATCTAACTCCATTTTAATTTCTACTCTCTAGTTTCTAATAGATCTATATGATCATAAAGAGTGTCTAGGGAGAGCTTGTTGAGCAAACCCTTGCTAGCTTGAGGTTTTGGTATATAGTATGAAGTGCCCATAGTTGAAATATAATAGTAATTTGCATTGACATTAAAATTGCAATGAAGTAGAAAATATCGACCACAAATAGTAATTCTTGTTGATATTAAAATTGAAATTAAATAAAAGCTAACATGAGTATAAGTATAAACTAAAATTGAACTGGATATTGAAACCATTGTGTTAAAAATTGACATGTACATTGAAATCAACACATTGATTTCATTGTAATTTTTTCATCGTTAAACATTATTACTTTATTTGTATTCAACTTATTCCTAGTGTCAATTTTAAAGTATAATTCTTAATAATATGAGCTGTGTTCTCAACAAACTAAAAAGACTTAAAAATTTGAAAATGATTAGATTCATATCAAACATACACATATACATAATATTGATCACATACAAAATGGTGTCACTAGAAAAATTGAGTAAATGTGTGTGTGTGCATGTGTATATATAATGTGTGGGAATGTAAACTATTCCTGAAATTTTATACTTTAAAATAGTTATACACTTTCAAAAATTCAACTCCTATTAAGAGTTTGTATTTCAACCATATAATAGGTATGAGTTAATATAAATTAAATAATGAACCTCATACTTATACGTAATGTTTTGCAAAAAAGAAATTTATGTAAAAAAAATTGATAAATATGGTAAGCGAAAGAAAAATATAAAATAAATCCTTCATATACATTGAAATATCAAAATTTAAAAGAAATAGATATCACTTAGTCATCAAAATGTTCAAAATGTAAAAGCCTCAAATCCAATAGAAAAGCCATAATGAAGTGTTAAGTATAACATTGAATTTGAAAAAATTTAGCTTCATCTAATATTTTTCATCCATACCCCATTAAAAAACACTATTAATTCATTCAAGTGCATCTATTCCCATTGAAAAACACTATTTATTCATTCAACTGCTTCCATTTCTATAATACTCTTATTCAATGACATACTGCAAGTTCACATATAAAATAACTTCAGTAATCGAAATAAGCATATCAATATGTCAACTATCTATTACCTGAAATCTTAGAGATATGTCAATCCTAAATCCTTTCCTAAAGATTTTAGTTGATTATTACTGTTATCAGATACATTTTTTTAACATGCCTTTGTAACAAATGACCCTATAGGAAGTGTAATCAAATGTCACTTTTCTTCAACAGTAGTTCTCTATAATATTCTCTCGTTCTTGATAGAAAGTAATCTATACTATGCTATTTCCAAGGAATTAAGATGAGCAACAACCAACTAGTTGATGTTCCAACTAGTTGGGAGAGAGGTTGCAGTTCATGTAATTCACAATATTCTTCTCAAGAACCATAACCACTGATAGCATTAGCCAACAAAGTAAAACACATGTCTTTGTTCTAGTAACATAACACATTTCTATTGCTAGTAAAAATAAATAATTAGGCATGTATCTCAACTACAACATTAAGAGTTAGAGGCCCAACTAAACCAACATTACTATCAGGCTTACTCATGCTCAAAACCTGCAAAATAGCTGAGCTTTGAGAACAAGAACTGAGCTTTTCATAGGCTACAGAAATTCAATGTTGCAAGAGATTTGGGAACAACCTTTATTTGCATCTGCAGAAGTTTGACATACTCAATTATTTCATCTAGCATCGATGCTTTGTCCACCCACATATAAAACAACAATATTTCCATCATTTAAAGAACAATCATTTACCAAAATATAAAGAACAAACTTTTACCAAAATCAAAAGAACTTTAAACCACCCAGTACCTTGGATTCTTATCAATCACCAACATTCCAAGTAGTGAAATATAGCAAATGCATATAAGCATTTCACACTTTACAGACAAATATTAACAAATTTGCCTTCATCTGGCAATGAGTGGGTTGTCATTTGATCCCCAAGACTATGTGATCCCATATCATTATGGGGAATTGTTATCTCCTTCAATTTATATATATTAATTTATTTGAAGTGTTATGAATTTTTTTTATCAACTAAGGAAATCAGGCTTGGAATAGTTTGCAAAGATACATAGTTTTGGTCGGAATTGGACTAGAACCACATGCGAATAAGTGTAGAACTTATCAACTTATAGAAGATAATTTTAGGAGATTGGTGGATGCCATCAATTTTATTTGAGACTTTATTATATTAAGATTAAAAACATAATTATAATTATTTTCATAGTCAAAATAACTGAATACAATATAATTTTAGGATTCTTTGTCAATCACCTAGCATTTCTAATCAAATTTTATTCACAATTCATATAAGCTCATTCACCATGGGCGTTTTCATGCCAAACATCCGTGGAAGGTGAATTATGAAAAAGCTATGGCCGAAATTATGAAAATCACTAAGAGTCACACTGTTCATCCACAAATACATTTCGATATCATTAGGGTATGCTCTTACAATTACGGATAAATCAGGGTATGCTCTTACCAATCCAGATTCACTATTCTATTACTCATATAAAACAAGAATACTTAAAAAACGATCACTAACTAATTTCCTCTTTTGGAGTATTTAGGAATGCCTCTTTGCTATACCTCATTTAGGAATTCCTCTTTTACTTACCTTATTAGCATTTGGAACAAGCTCATGTGCAACTTTCAAGTTGTGTCCAATTTTTCTCTCTGTTCTTCGCCTCTACCAGTCCTCCCAGGTATCCTTGCAGGTCCATTAAAATCTTTTCCACCAGTTGACCTATCGACATCACCCATGTCCTTCAAATGATTTACTTAGAGAGCTTATGTATCACAAGCTACCCAAGACAGTTCTCTGCTCGATCACAAGCTACCCAAGACAGTTCTTTATTGCCGGTCACCATTAACACAACATAACTTTCAAGGAAAATGTTTGTTAAGGCAAATTCAATCTTTTTTTCTGTTGAGAATATTCAACTACTTATACTAAATAGTAAACAGAAAAGTAGGTTTTCAGCTAAACAATACTTGTACTTTAAATTAAAATAAAAACAGTTATTATTCTTATCCATATAAAAGAAAGATGGACCTAATATTTAATTTTAAATAATAAAATAAAGATTAACCTTATTAAATAAAAAATATATATTTAAAAAATATATAATTAGTAGGTTTAGTTTCATTTATGGTTATAAAAGGGATATAATTAGTATATTTAGTTTTACTTATTGCTATAATGAGTTGTGTGGACACCAGAAAGATTAGAAAGTAAAGTATTGTTATATA
>APFE031656774.1:134432-160981 GCA_000404065.3 Pinus taeda | reverse complement strand
TCATATTCTTGAAGTGCTGTAACCCAATTTGCCCTTTTTTCACCTAATTCCCTTTGGATCAGTAATTGCCTTACTGCAAAAAAAGGAACTATAACTTTTGTATGGGCTTTTAAAAGGAAGGGTCTATAATGTTTGATAGCTTTATACACAACAAAGGCTTGTTTTTCAACTTCGGAATAATTTAGTTCTGCACCCTGAAAATTTGAACTAAAAAATGAAATCAGTGCTTCCAAGTTGTGATCATTAATCTGAGTGAGTACCGTTGCATAAGATGAATCGAATGTGATAGTATACAATATGAAATGATTAGAAAAATTAGGAGTGTTTAAAGCGGGGGCATTGATTATTGATTGTTTGATTAAATCAAATGCTTCCTTTTCCGCAGATCCCCATCTAAGCACTGAATTTTTCTTAATCATGGTTTGTAATGGTAAAATGATGTGAGAAAAATCGGGAACAAATCTTTTGACAAAGTTGATTTGACCTAAAAATGACTGCATGGATTTTTTGTTATGAGGAAATGGGATTTCAGAAATCTCTTTAATCCTACCAGGATCAATATAAATACCATCTTTGGAAACGATAAAGCCCAAGAGCTTTCCTTGATTCAGAGCAAAGAAGGATTTTTTGGGATTGAGTGAAATACCGTACCTTCTACAACATTCAAAGATTTGATTCAAATCATGTAAATGGTTGGATATCTTTTTGGAAAATACAGTAATATCATCTAAATAGAAAACTACTGTTTTTTTGATCAATCCTTTTGTTAGCGCTCAAATCTACCTTAGGCTGAAATAAGGTAAAACTCGAGGCTACATCAAACCACGCTCAGCCTCGTAGCTAGCCCTACGAGGACAGGAGAGGGCTCTCTCTGAGTCAATCTTGGCAAAAGGTAATCAATGAGGTCGAGATGACTGAATTGATGACTAATTTTAGGTTAGGTATGAAGTACAAGGACTTTGAAATTGGTTTTTTGAAGTTTTGTTGAATTCAAGGGAAAGGCAATTTTGGGTGCGGGGATGAGGCACAGTTTTTGCAGAGGTCTACTTGGGGCAATATAGGCGATTGTTTTGATGCCTTTAAAGTGATTGAATGGATAGATCTGACTGGTGAGAGGTTAAGGAGAGCAAGAAACATCAAGGATTCTCCCTAAACAGATGAAAACATGGAAAATTAAACAAATTTAAAGGCAGAGCATAGCAAATTTATGGATTCTACCTTAACACTTCATTTGTTCAATTGCAGAAGATTAAAGAAGGAAAGAGGTACACATAAAAAACTTACAAGTATTGAAAGAAACACACTATCAACACATAAAGCCACATGATCCCAAATAGTGCTGCAAAACCCTGGTCTTTCCTTTTCCAAAAATGCAGATAAAATATGTACAATAGTGTATCCAACTGTTCCCAAGAGTCCAACCTCTCCTACTGAATGAAAATTTACATATATAGAACAAGCTATCCTAATTCCCTAACCTCTAGGGGTCGAGCTCCTCCTTCTAGGAGCAGTTTGAACAAATTCTAAACATGGAGCAAGAATCTAGATGACCAAACAACCTGCCTCTAAAAAGAAGGAAACTGATTCATTACATTAATTTCTTGATAATTTGTGAATGAATCATCTAGAAGAAGATACATAAGTGCCATGTTACCTTACATACATAAAATTACATCATGTTGGGTCAAAAATTACATCAAGAGTGAAACTGGTGAAAACTAGCCGAATTCCTGAGCTGAAGGTGAAAAACTGGGCCAAAAACTGTATGCGTAGCGCACATTTGAGCCTGTTTTTGGGGCACCTCCCGACATCAAAATTGAGCTCATGATAGCTCGTTGGAAAGCCCTAGATGTCTACTTTCCAACCCAAGTAAAATTTTCCAATTTGGAGCTCATTTTCACCCTCAAAACGGAATTCGCCCAGAGGTACTCCTTGCTATGGCAAAAGGTGGCAGCAAGGTGGTTTTCATGATGTTTTTGGACCTTTTGACCATCCATATCTCGATGAAATGCTTCGGCAATAGCTGAGCATGTGTAATTTTTCATGAAAAATCCAAAACTAAAATCCATTTGTCATTTGGACCTCCCAATCTTCAGAGTAGTGTGCTACGCACTACGCGTTGAGCCAAAAAACCTGTTTTGCAAGCGAAAAATTTCAAAATGACAAAATTTTCTCCGAATTTTCCCAAATTTGGAGTGAAGACCCTCCATCATGTATCAGTCCCAACTAACGAAGCCTCAGCCAAAACTCGAAGTGGATCGGGCCTTTTCCGTTGTTTTAGCGCTTTGCTCAAACGCCTCTTAAGGATCTTCATTTTCGCTTTGCAAACATGCATGCGAGCCCAATAGTGCGTTTTCATATGACGTAGCATGTCCTTGTCTCTGTTTTCCTTCGCCAATAACTTCTCCAAATGAGTGTTTACCCGGATGACCATTGATTCTCAATCAATAGGTGTCAAATCACCGGGTCTCCTTCGGGCTAATTCTCGGTCTTCCCGGATCTTCCGCAACTCATAAAGTGTATGCTCATCTTCCAGCTGTTTGTTACGCTGCTCCAAGTAGTTGATCACCCAATTAGCGATCTGCAATTTCTTTTGCAGTGACTCATTCTCGGCCCTTTGCTCTCAAATGATCTCCTTTAGCTCCGAGTTAGGAGAGCTAGCATCAAGATCAATGATACCCATGTCCTGACCTCCTGAAGGACCCTCATCAACCATCGGTCTCTTGCCCCTATCCTGAATCTGTACTTGTACTAAAGATGGAGGCGAGACCCCTTCCACATGATGTGGAGATAATACTCGCTGTGCTGATGAAGTCAACGAGACCCCTTCCACCCTGGGTGGAGATAGTACTCGTCGTGCAGATGCAAATAAGGCCCTGTGGCCTCGCTAATATGTCACATATGCTAGAGCATCTAAATGCTCTGTCTCAGGAATGTCAAACTGCTGTGAAGGCCCTCCCTCATCATGAACTATCTCTGGTGGTGGCTGAGGCACTGTGAAGAGGTCACGAGAAATAAAATCCTCCCATGTAATGCCCTACTATGCCAACTGATGAATCACCACGATCTTGATCAATGCATAATGATATATGCTCCTATGCTGATGTGTTGGGCTCTTCCTTTGTACTAAAGGCACCATCCTCTCTATGTTGCGAAACATAAATTATGGGATGTTCATCAGATGCACCCTTATAAAATGCATCAACAAACGGACATGGTATGCATAAAGACGCGAGAATCTGCCCTCACAACTGAAATACTGAATGATGAGTTTCATCAAAGGTGCAAACCGATCATTCAGGTAGTGGAAAGGAAAAACTTTGCTCAAGTGCCTCATATACCCTGATTTAATATATGGCTCATAATATGATTTTTCTAGCTGCTGACGCTTATTCCATTGCTCCCCGATATTTGGAATCCCTGTGGCCTCTGCAATAGTCTCTGGTGACAAAATGAAATTAACTCCAACGAGGTTTACATGGCCATCATGTAAATGGAGAACAAACAAGCGAGCTAATTCACGATGATGCTGAAATTGTGAAATTAGCTCACAAAAATGATAGCATGACTGATGGCGAAAACAATCCATGGCAAGTGGGCAAGCCTGCAATTGTACCATAGAAGTGGGATCTTCTCTAAGATGTTTACCACCTTTGCCACCTCTGCGAGGCCTTTGTGGCACACTTCCCTCTGTTGTGGAATCACTGTCATTTTCCTGCTCATACACTGACTCTGTATCTGACATGGCATTGAAAACACAATAGCTGCAATAGGAGGACTGCAATATGTATGTTGTAGGTGTGATGAAATCCCAATTTCAGTACGTACTCAAAAAACCAACTGAAGCATCATAAGAGTTACGACATAATGGACATTTTGTTTGGTATATTTGGGCATAAAACAGTCACAAAGACAGTTTGACAAATGGACAAGGGTATGAAGTGTTGTTGGCTCAAAGATTTCAAATGGGCATGAAGCTATATTTCACCAAGGAAAGGGAGAAAAATCTTCACCAATTACTCATATGTCCTTTAATACCCTTTACAAAGATTTTGATAGGGGCCTAGGGTTTCATTTGTTTTCTTATACCCAACACACCACTTCCACTCTTCAAACACACTATAAACAATATTCAAATTGATTGATTGAGTCAAAGGAACACCTACTTGCAACTTTGGAGGCGATTTGACATGATTTAGGCGCATAAATGTGATGTTGGAATGAGTGCATAGCGCACAGTTTCAATGCGTAGCGCACGGCCTGATGCGTAGCGCCTATGTAATTTAACAAAGGCAGCGCTCGCCTAATGCGTAGCGCACTGCCCAGTGCGTAGCGCACAGTTTAAATGCATAGCGCGCACCTTAAACTCTGCCCAAGGGTTTGTAAATTGGTTTTTCGCCCTCCAATCTTGAAAACGCTCTTGCTTTGATATGTGGTGAAAAAAAAGACTTGTTTTCACCTTATATACAACCAAAATATCTAATTTGATTAAATTGACTTCAAAAACCCACTTTGTAAAGTTTGGGCACTTTCACTTTTGGTCTTTTAATACAATAATGCTTTTTTGATTTTCTCATGCTTTTCTGAGGTTTGGACTGAAGTTCTTTGTTGATTTTTGTTTGCAGGGATAGCTGTGATATGCTCTGGCAAAGGAGACCAAGGCTGCACTTGAACGATTGAAGATTTGAAATTTTGAAATTTTTTACAAAAATGAGATGGCGACTTATCTTCAAAACAGAGTTTTGAAGAGAAGTCCTAATTCAGCTGTACAATGATGAAAATTATTGAAATGATGATCTATCAAAGACATCCCTCTAGCCTACTGGTCTTCTAAGACTTTTCAAAACAAAAATGACTCAACCCTAGACCTAAGACCTAAAAATTTAAAACATGATTGTAAATGACCTTTGAAGACTTGTTTTTATGAATAGACCTGAACCAGCACCGCCAAGCACGAGGGGAATGAGTGACACAAACCATTCTGTCAGAGTTCTGGCATGCCTAATGAAATGCAACTGATTGAAACTGATGTGATGCCTAAACATGAAATGCAAAAAGAGCTTTGATATCTGACGGAGGGATAACTAGACCGACTCTAACACCTTTGAAGGCTATATCCATTGCTCTTTGGAATGTAGCTCCTGCGTTAATAAGTCCAAAAGGCATTTTCTGATAGGCGTAAGTTCCCCATTTTGTTCTGAAGGTAGTTTTGAGTCTATCATCAGGATGGACCAAAATTTGGTTGTATCCTAAAAAACCATCGAGAAAGGACATCAGCTCAGAACCTGCTACTGAATGGAGTATCTGCTCCATGGTAGGTAATGGGAAATTATCTTTTTGACTTGCCTTGTTCAGATTTCTGAAATCTATACAAATCCTGATGTCGCCATTTTTCTTCCTAACAGGCACCATATTGGAAACCCAGTTTGAGTGCCGAACAGGAAAAATAATCTTAGCTTTCAAGAGTTTATTGAGTTCTGATTTTATCTGACTCTCTAAGTTCGGATGTATTTTCCTCAACTTTTGTTGGATTGGTTTTTGTTCAGAAAGCATTGGAATGGTATGCTGGATGATTGATGTATTGTATGTTTTTAAGTCATCATACTTCCAAGTGAAGACATGTTTATTTTTCTTAATAATCTAATAAATGCTATCCTTTCTTCCACAGAAAGCCCTAGTCCTAAATTGATATTTTGAGGGTTCTGCTCAGTACCGAGATTTATCAATTCAAATCTTAAGGTAGAACTTTGGAGTTTTGAATTGGTTACCTGTTTAAACCTGTCTTTAATGTCGTAGAAATCTTCAAGTTTAACCACAGGTTTTGGTATTGAGTTTTCCTCCTGCTTTTCTTTCATATGAAGATCATGATCGCTTTCATCAGTGATCTGGTCATTGTAGGACTTGTCGGAAGTCAAGAAATGTAAGATGTCTTCATCGTGATTGAACACTGGCCAATTGGTGACGTTGTCAGGAATCAATGGTCTAAAAATAAACTCTACTGAAAATCTATCTGGGCTATAATATTCGGAAGGTAGTTGTTTAGAAGCAACATTGGCTAACAAGTCAGTTGCTGCATTCTGGGATCTAGGAATAGGTGAAATATTGAATGCTAAAAAATGAGATATAAGTTCCTGGACTAAAGACTGATAGTGCTTGAGGTGATTATAGAGATAATGGATTGTATTTCGAACTTGTTTTATGACAATCTCGGAATTGCCAAACACTTTCAAATATTGAACTTTCAAACCAATAGCTTTATATAGTCCTTACACAAAGGACTCATACTCAGCAGTATTATTCGTGCATTCAAATTCTAACCTACAAGAAAGCATTGTTTTTTCTCCCTCAGGGCTGACTAAAATACACCTTGCTCCTGATCCTTCACTAGATTTAGAACCATCAAAATATAAAGACCAAAATAAAGAATTATCAACAATTTTATTTACAATATTCTCCGCAACATTAACACATCTTGATCTATCGGTTTGTGAAAAATTTTCGATTTGGGATGTGAAATTGTTTACTGAGAAAGGAGATGGTTGGGCAATATAATTGCCAAAGAATGATTCAGAAGAGTGATTCCCCAAAATATTATTGTTAAATGCAATTGGTTGATTCTCATGTTCGAATTCTGTGACAGTATGGGTCATGTGTTTCTCCCGATTGATTTTTATTTGATTTGGATTTCCCTTATAGGGTAGCCACATATGAGACCAATTGGTAGAAATATACCCATGGAGCTTCTTAGACCAATCCCTGATCAAGATTAAACCATAAAACTCAGGTATATCAGCGATTAAGATATTAATTCTTTGAACTACTCGTGGATCAGTCGATAACCTGATAGTTACAGAGTTTATCTCCCCTAAGACCTGGACTTTGGTTCTATCTAACTGAACAATGTGGATTGAAGACTTTTGGGGTTCTATGTTCAGTTTAGAACAAACTGAAGCTGGCATTATATTAGAGGATGCCCCTGAGTCAATCAAACAGTTGTGTAGATTTCAATTGTAGATTTCGTAGGTTAAGAGGAAAGGGGGGGTATGGGAATTTGATCTGTCTCCAATTAGAATTGTATCAGTAGCCTCAACTCTACCAGAAGGTGGTTGCCCTAAATCATTTGCAGCTTTAGCACTAGGAAGAGGCGAAGAAGGAACAACATTTAGTTCCTTAAGAAGCAATTTCTGCTGATGTTTTAATTTGCTAAGTTCAAACATGGTGATGTTTGCGTTAGTCTTCTTCATGTCATCAACAATATTGTAATCCATTGAATCCAATACTACCAACGTCTTGGATGTTGAAGGTATATTTGAGGAAGATGGTTGGTTTTGAGGCACTGTTGCAGCCGACTTCTTTGTGGGTACCTTTTCCTTTGTAGTATTAGTACATGCACTCCTTTTCTTTGAACTTGCCTGGACAGGTTCAGGGGCACTTTTGCTCCTAGTAGTCACAGGAAAAGCTTCTTGTTCAGTTTCGATGTTGGAGTTAGGCAATATGAAGTCCCACATCCCATGGCATTCAACAACTTCTTCTTCTTCGAATTCATCGGATGGTGCAATTGTTTCATCTTCTACTTCTTCCTCAGGGTCTGAATCTGCATTAGATATAACATTTGGTGGTTTTGACTCAGGTTTCTTAAAATTCCTATATGGTTTCTTTGTTGAAGTTTCTGCTACTTGCTTTTTAATTTCAACCATTTCATTTGACATTGTTTTGAGGACCTTTTGTAGATCCTCCATATCGTATGGATCTTTGGTGATTTTCTTTTTTGAATCATCCTTGAAAGAAACTCTTTTGGATTTCCTATCTTCGAGAGAAGCTTTCTTTTCCAAAGCGATAATACATTTTTCCACAGCGAGGGCTTCTTTCATGTTTTCGGCCAAAGTTGGTCTCCCAGCCCTATCTACAAAAATGGCTATATTTGAAGGTAAGGTTGCGATGTACCACTCGCTTCTAATTTGTTCACTTGGCTTGGAATCGGCGGGGATTTTATTCAAGAGCTTATTGAATTGGGAGTTAAACTCCTTAATTGGTTCTCTAGATTCAATCTTAGATTTGAAAGATCATTAATCAGTGTTGCCAAGGATCTATCATCGCCATATTTGGTAAGAAACTGCTCCTGAAAGATATTCCAATTGGTAATGGATCCAGAGGGCAAGGAAAAATACCAAGACCCAGCTGATCCTTGTAAAGTGTAGGGGAAAATTCTAACTATAACATCTTCTTCTGTTACTCCTTTTAGATTAACTGAAAACATGAAATTATTTATGTGTTCCTCATCCAATGTTCTAGCGTCTGGATTAAACTTTGGTAACCACTTCTCAGGATAATCAGGTAATGGATGTAATGGTGCAGGCATAGTCACTGCACCAGGACTGTTCCATGGATTCTGAGCCATCTTGGGAGTACCAACGATTGCTGGTGGTGTTCCAGGTGCTTGGGGAGGAGGTGGTATTGAAGACTGAATAGGTTGTGATGTTGAAGGTGGTGATCCCTGGTGAACAATAATATGTAATGGGGAAGTGGATGTTTGACTTCGCACTAGAGATGATGAGATGGAAGATGATGGAGAAAAGGTCTCACTACCAGAACCTTCAGTATTCTTTTTAGCCTTTTTCCTTTGGGGTAAAGGCAACTCAGCAGGTTCAATGCTGAGTTTTTCACTTTGAAGTCTGGTGAGAGGATGAGGAAGATGGAATTGCGAAGTATCATTGCCTTGAGATACTTCAGATCTCTGAGGTGATATGGAAAAGCCTTGAAGTTTCTGGATGATAGAATGAACTTCAGGGGACTCCGGACTTAAACATTCTGAAGTATGATGGGGTTGAGCAATGGTAGTTGATCCCTCTTCTTCTCGTTTGGACACTGGTGTTTCAGAATGCAAACGGGAGGTCCGAGGTGTGGTGGAGGGTTATTTACTCTAAGAATGGTTTGTAGGTTTTGATTTACTCGCCATTCATAGTTGATGGCCCTCCTTCTAGTGCCAAAAATGTTGAGGCCCCGAAAATCATTGCATCAACATCGGGGGATAACCACCCGGTCCAGACCTTAATACAGCTCCTTTTTCATTTGGGATGGTGGCTCCGACTGGATATAATGGGACCAATTTCCCAGTAATGAATAAAAGGGGTGGATGAGTGATTGGTTTTCTAATAAGTGATAATGAATGGAGGACTTAATCTATAAGCGAAAACACAAATGACTATTCTATCCCGGGAAGCTTCTATTCTTAAGTGCAACGTTTGATGATCTATGTTCGTCAATAGGCATATAGATGACACTATTCAATAAACAAAGACATTCATTTAAATAATAATTGCTTTGTTCAAATAGTTGAACGAAGTAATTGATAAAACATTGTTCACTTTTCTTTTTATATTACTGATACATGTATGATTAGAAGAATAGCAAACTATAAACATCCAGTAGTGGAAAGTATAAAGACTGCTGTTAAAACACATGCATATATTCAATAATAGCAAGAATGATCAAATAACAATTCACATAAAAAGAATGAATTCAGACATAGATAATAGTACCATATGAGCTGCAAATCATTCCCAACGTCAATCGCAATTCGAATTTGTTCTTCTGACTCAGAAATACTTTTAAATAAAGGCAGTAGTTCACATCCACATAAAAGCTTCATTATCAAAATTGGAATAATTGGTCCAGTTTTCATAAAAGAATATGCCTGAAGTACAGCAGTGCAACTTCAGGCTTAAGTCATATACAAAAACTGACGACCCTTTCTAAATACATGAAAGGGTCTATAAATACTAAATTAAACTAACAAACTACAAAATTAAAATGCTACTAAATTGGTATAACTCGATCTTGAATATCTCCCCCACAACAATCTGGTAGTCGGCAGCATGATTCATCACTCTGGCTGTTTGCCTTTTGACCTGAGTTGGCATATCGCCAGCATTGGTTCCACTTCTTGAGGGCGTCTGAGACGAGAATTGATTTGAGTAGCATAAGTGGCATCGTGTATATCGGGAATGATACACCCAATAACATCCGTTAGGAACTTGAGGGTGGCTCTCTGGCTGTATGGTTTTACTAGGAACAACCAATAGGTGTCCCAAGTTAAACTTTTAATCCCTGTGATCAATCTGTCATTCTTTTCTAGCTCTTGGTAACATGATTGCTCCAATGTTTTGGCCGATAGTAATTTACCTGGTGTACATTGAGAGATCATGTTAGATAAATAGGAGTATTGTTAATCAAATCAATCAAATTGTTCGTAGATAATTTGCATCTAGAAACTGCTCTCTCTGCTTTCATCAATTGGGACTGCCACTCCATGAATAGAATTTCTTTATGGGATTCTAAGATTTTAGGCAAGTTCGCTGCCTGTCCCTCATTAGTGTCCTGCCAAGTAGGAAAATCTGTTAAGGTCTCATTGGCCTGCTCCAAGTCCTGTCTGGCATCAACTGATTTATCTATTATAGATGTTGTTATGTCACACAACGGTTCAACTTGGGCAATTTTATTACACAACAATCTTATTTGTGTTATCAGTGCCTTATTAATCTGTATTGCCTCTGCTCTGAAATCGGCAGGCTGGGGAAGACTCTTGAACTTTTCTATTTGAGTTGATAACTGAGCAATTTTCTCATCTTTTGTCTTTACCATCTGTTCATTCATTGTCTTCAATTTTGCTAATGCCTCCGATAATTCTTTCTATCTCTGAATTGCACCTGAATCTGCCCTCTGTTTCTCTTCATGCAACTGTTTGTTCAGTTGGTTATTTAACTGTTGCTGCATGGACAATTGCTGTTGTAGTTGTTCTGCTTTCTGCTGTGCCTCCGATAGTTGTGTTTGTAATGAAGCGATCGTCTGGTCCTTTTCTCTTAACAAATTGCTCACCTCCGATGCCTTGTCCATGGTGGCCGCCGAATAGGCTCCAGCATATTGTGACAACTTTGTCAGGTCATCGGAAGGATCAAATTCTTCCTTCCAAACTACATTGGCTGTTACTGTTTGTTCAGGGAACAGGGAAGGTTGATCAATCCTTCTCCTTTTCCACGGTCGCTTTATTACAGCCCTATGTTTTGGGCTATAGAAGACATCCAATGGAGGAATATCCTCCACCTGTAAAATGATTTGATCTGAAGGATCCTTGGGAATTATTTCTAATTCTGTAGTAGGGGGTAGACCGCTGGTTCCTTCGCTTGGAACCTCTTTCGATGCTGTATCTTGTGTATCGGCCGCTTTGTATGTATCGGCATCCCTTGAGCTCTCAAGATTGCTTATAATTGAATCAAATTGCTGCCATTCCTGGAGCAATCACGGGTCAATCTGAGTGTCGACATTCACATCCTTGTTTCTCTGCTCCTGCTGCCTTCTCTGTTCCTCCTCACGTATTATCTCTTGTTCTTTCCTTTGTGCTTCCTCTCTGTCTTTCCTCTGTGCTTCCTCTCGTTCTCTCCTCTATGCTTCTTCCTATTCTTTCCTCCGAAGTTCCTCCTGCTCTCTTCTTTGGACTTCTTAAAAAATTTCTGATGTAGTGTTATGAAACCAGCTCAAGAAAAGATAGAAAAGATAGATCAACGACTTAGAATTCAGCCTCTTCGAGGGGGCAACCTCCTTTACATTACATAAATGAATAATTCTTGGATGATTCAAATGAAAAGACCTCCTCTCTATATATAGGAGTCTAAAGGACCATAACATAATCAGAGCCTACATAACAATAATAATGCAAGGGCACAATAATAATAATAGTGGGCTTCTATGGGGCTCAATAGTAACAATATGGGCGCTACATGGGTACATCAATATAATAAGTGGGTTGTACTAATAACAATAAGGGGTTACTCTAGTAGTATAGGGGCCTAACATGTAGCAGGAGGTTCGTTGGTAAGCTGTTGTTCAGGCTCGCTTGATTGTGTCATCGGGGCAGTGGCTAACAAATCTAGAGGCAAATTTTGCAACCTCTGCTCTCTAAGTTTGTTAAATTCAACTAACCCGTCGTCATGGTATCTCATTTTAGCTATCGCTTGCACCTGAAATAGCGACTCGGCCGAGGAGAATAGGTCATCAAACTCATCTTCCTTATGTTCAAATTTAGTGAGTTTGGCTTGGTCTAGAACATTATAGACGACTTTGTTTGGATCAAAGCGTCTATTAGGAAGAGTGGCAAGATTTAGTATATTAATCTTTTCTGCCTCTTTCTCTGCATGCTTATAATCATGCAGAGTGTAGACGCCACACCTTGGAGGAAAAGGAGGCCAGAATTGCTTCTTTGAATTCCTTAGAGTCTTTGTAGCTGATGCGGATGTAAGCTGATATGCTATCTCTCGAGCTAATAGTTTGTTTGGTATATACAAGGGGAGGACATGAGGCCTAGCCTGACTACCGAAAACTCTTACATAAGTGAATTTTTCTTCTTCGAACCAGGTTCCTAAGGTTGTCAAGTCAATATCTGCTTGAGAGGAAATCTTAGGAGCAGGTTTATAAAAGATTGCATAGTAAATAGGTAACATGAATCCATTGCAGACTTGATATAGGTGGTGTTTATAATGGGCTTTCCACAACTTCTGGTGATAGATATGAATGGGCATGGGGTCCTGTGGAGTCCATCTCCACCCCAGCACAGGAAACTCGAAATTAAAATAGAGGGTGTCTAATATGTAAGCACTAAAGTAAAATGGAGGGATGAATCTATCAGTAACACGAGATTTGTTTCTGAAGTCAAGAATGGATGTTGCTAACTTATCAGATAATATATACCCCCAATCCATGATTTCACTATTGCATGCTGCTTCCATTAAAGGTACCATCTCTATGGAAAATTTTGAGGAGTCATGTAACCCCCAAATTCGACACATCATAGCTCCATCATAACAATAAGGAGAACACAAGGAATCGACAGAGTACTTACCCAAAGACTCATGCTTGTGTTTCGCTGGGTTCTGCCTCCATTCCCGTATAGGCGCTGAATCAGTTTCATTTTCATCTCTGAACTTCTCCAGAAATGCTTTGTTATACTTCTTCTCTGGTTTGGGCAAATGGTACATTTGTCTCAAATCATTGGGCTGAAACGAACCGAATACTCTCCCATCAGTAGTGCAGAATGTTCTGTTCGTAATTGGAATTTCTTCAACGACCCATCTCACCACATCTGTGTATGGAAGAATTTTCTCTCGAGCCGCTATCCTGTGTAGGTAGGAATCAGCCAAATCCTTTAGAGTAGCCTCAGATTTTCGGTTTGAGCCTGCTGTAGCTTGTGCCGATGTTTGCTGAGGTTCTTCGGCTTCGACCAGGTTGTAGTTGCTCTGCCAAGTAGTATTACCGAGAGCAAGACATGTGGTGTCTAAGATTAATCCTTTTTTACTTGGTCCTGGATCGGCAACATGTTGTCTAGTTACCACAGAGGCTGAAGCTGTTCCAAATTTCTTAGATTTCTTCCCCATTTGGCCTAAATTTTCTACTGCGGAGGAGCTCTGCACAGGAGATAAAATGAACGTAATGCGAAGAATAGATGGTGAAAACCAAGTATGAAAGAATCATGCCAATCAATGAATAATGGAGGATTAACATAAGGCTCCTGCGGATACAATCTCTGAAGATATTTTGGCATAACTGCTCCATTAATTGGCCGTTAAAACCTGTCAATCATTTAAATGTTCATAATATCCTTTATTTTCCGAATAGACAATTTAAGTGTGGATTTGATTTTTGGCGGTTGGGCGCAAGTGAATCACTACCGGGAAGAGAAAGGTTTTTAATAATAATTAAGACAATATACCCAAGCCATATCAATCTTTTTTGAAAGTTGCGCTTAGGTTTATCGCAATTGTGGATCGGAGGAATGCTTGAGTGGTTTCATTTATGTCATTGCGGAATCCCCGATCGCCGATAGCAATATCGCTAATTCGCATCGGGAGCATTTAGGAGAAGACTTTTCGTTGCATACATATCGCACTCCCCGATCACCGATAGTGATATCGCATCGGAGCAAAGAGAGGGGCCTTTTGTTATGATTTCTTACTTTCCCGATAGCCGATAGTTATTCGTGCTTTTCGGATCGGGGAAAACCAATGGGTCCTTTGTTATGCATCCTTTGTTATTGCGATATGCGATCTTGCAATCGCTTTATCACAATAATAAAGAATTATTCATTTTTTATTATAAGACCGATTATATATTAACTCAAAAGGTTTTATATTATTTTCTTTACTTCCGGACCTTTTGAGGAATGATAAGTTGATACCAATTTAATCTAAAAGGGACCCATTTCATATTATAGTTTTGAAAGTAAAATTTTATGAAATGGGGGGTTGTTGTATAGCACAACAGGGCTTTATGTGTCCAATCTTGGAATAGTTCATTGGAGATGGGTGATGAGTGCTTTTTGTTGAGCTGATAAACCACTCACTGGGCACTTACTAGAACTGATAAACGACCTCAAGGTGCTTTCCAAGAAGGCTGATGAACCACCCAGGTCTTGTTGCTAGGCTGATAAACCACCTAGGGTACTTTCTAATGGGAAGATAAACCACTCTTGGAGTGCTTGCCACAACCAATAACTCACCCATAAATTATATTCATGAGTTCTTTCCATAGTTGATAAACCACTTGTAAGGAAAATTCCCATACTCCTGGTACTAAGAAATATTTCCATCTGAGACAGGTTGAAGAATCCCCTTGGATCATGGATTTGGCTCAGGGGTGACCATTGCAAGATATATAGGCTACAATTGGTCTATGGTTGGGTGGTAAATCGAAGTCCCACCTTTAGTTTCCACCATTTCTTTATTCAAATAAGTTTATTTAGCCGAGAACTATGAATTTAAAGACTTATTCTTTGTTGAATTGATGTCTAGCTCTGTGGAATATTGCATGGTTGTAGGAAATTGGTGCATGAAATTGATTGGAAGAATTTCCTTGAATGTTCTATGGATAATTTTGAATTTATGCCTTGAGTTTGTAAGCTAAATTCTTTGAATTCCTATGTAAATTATTATGTTGCATGTGGTCATGTAGGGCTTTGTGATTTACAATTCCTTTCATGCTTGATTTTCATGTTAAATTGAAAACAACTTATCTTGTTTAATGTTGTAAACAAATGTTGTTTTCTCATGGCACAAATGTGGTTTGAGTCTCAATGAAGCTATGAGCGTGGTTTAAAGCTTGTTGATAGGGTTAAATGCCTACTAACTTAAAATATTACTTACCTGGACATATTGTTGTTCCTCGTGAGCTCTGTGTTGCTATTCTTTGTGTGCTGTGTTTTAAATTGGGATAAATCACTTGTTTTATGTTGTACATGCCTAAGACCTTAAGTCGGGCTGAATAGGGGTGTAGCCCTGGAGTTCTTTGTATATTAAACCTATTTCTCCTTTTTATTTTTTATTTTTTTTTAATGGGCAAGTTAGATTAGGGAAAAGCACTGGATCTTGTCATTGTATTATTCAACACATTCATTTATAAATCATCTAGAATAGGGAAAGGACCTGAGGGATTAGTCCCTTTGATTAGTTTTTAAATAAATTTCTCTTGTAGATATCGTGAAGGCCCAAACAACCAAGTAGATGAATGGATTGAAGTCAGGAGCTGGGCCTTGACCCAAACTCGTTTAGGGGTTTGGGAGTTTGGGGGTCCAGTGAGGTTTTGAGCATTAGTTACCTTGTAGGTTCAAAGCCCCAAAACCCTTATAACATGATTTCTTTACAAAATAAGGTAAGGCTAAGTTTGGTAGGCCTGATTGAGGTGATGATGTGGAACTTTCCATATGGTGTATAAAAAAGAACGATGGCATGACAGGGAAACATGGATCACCCAAATGAGGTGGAGTGTCACGTGGGTGATACATGGATGCCATGTGGCATTACCTTGATAATGTGGCAAGGGTTTATTGGTCGAACATTAAATGGAAATAACTTTCTAAAGGTAAGCCAAATTTATATAAACTTTATATCATTGAAAACTTTTGATGATTTGGATGCAATGGTGATGTTTATTCTAAGTTTTAAGGAAGTTGGAAAAAGAGGACTTTTAAAACCCCATCTCCATAATAGACCTTGGAGATTGGGTTAACTTAGATGTAACACTATCCACTACCTGATAATTCCTTAAGGGGGAAGGAAGGTGTGTTACATTGATACACAAGATTGAATTCTTAAGGAACTCAATGATTTTGCAAATCCATCCTCGATATTGACACTACTCATATTCTCAATCATGACAGAAATGAACCCACATTCCAATGCCATTATTTCATATATAAGCATAGCTAAAATGTTTGAAATGAAACTAACCTCAGGTCTACTGCCATGCACTAAACATGCTTAAGCAATGGCAAGAAATACTCAATGAATTTAACACAACACTATCATATTGAACCATAGAATGGGTTTCAACCCACTCTATCAAATCCTTTGATATATTATACAATGCGATTATAATTAACAATCTCAAGCAATCAAAGGTCTACAATACCCATGGCTTGCCAAACAAATGGAATTCACACACTATAATAATTAACTGAGTACGTCAAGAAACCATACATCTTTATGCGAATAAATTTGCAATTTAGATAAAGGTATCAATCACCACGAGGATATGCAATCCTCAAAACCATGACAACATTAAGATGAACATATCATTATAGACAAATAACAATATCATATTCCTCCATTAATTATGTTAATGCATACGTTTCCATAACTCTAAAACATCATTCATCTTTCATAGTACAACATAGATGTTTACAAGTAACTATATGTATTTTTTTACTTAAATGACTAGAAATTTAGGGATGGGCTTCAACTGTCCACCCAACCATAGGCTAGCTACACTGCAAATATTTATTGTAGCTATCCACCACCAGGCCAGATTCAAAGTCTGAGGAGTTAAGTGCTCAATATAATTCACATCAATACAAAATTAGTTAGATCACACTAGGATCTAGAGCACATTATGTCTCCACCTGCAACATGGATTCATAGTACACAATGTCTTCACCAGCCAAAAACTACAAGTATCTAAAGTCCCAAAATGTCTCCACCTGCTTCACACTTAAGGATTTTAGAGCCCAAAGTGACTCCACCTATCACCCGCAGGAATCCAGAGCACATTGTGTCCCCACCTAATAAGCTTCATGGGAATCTAGAGAACTTGGGTCTCTACTTGTTAAACACCACAGGAATCCATAACACTAACTAGTGGCTCCGCCTTCTACTCTTTATTTCTCTTTTGTGATATTTTTCCTTCATTGTCTGCACTTACCTTCTCTTGTTCCTTGTTTGTGGTTTCTCTCCAAATTGCATGCCCACTTCCTCTTAATGTCCCCCTCACCTCTTTGTCATTGTATGTTCTTTTCGTTTCCTTTTGTGTGTTTACTTCTCAACACATCTCTCTCCAATAGGGGCTGGATGAGCTCGTCCTTTTCAACTAGGTAGCCCATACTCCCTTCAGTGCTTGTACCAACAGGGTCATCAATTCAACATGGAGATAGGTGATAAATTAAATGCAATGGAATGAGTTTACTCATTTCCCAAGAAACTCTTCCTCCGAAGACTTCGAATCTGTGTCCTCTCCTTAGTCTAGTCAATATTTGAATTTTACGTCAATTTACATAAACAATTCATTCAATTATATTTACTTGAGGGGTGATAAAAGGGATGTTACATATTGTGCAATAGTGTCCAATATCTATTTCTCAATATTGTTTCCCACCTCGTGTTTATTTTAACCTAAATGCATAGTGTATATGTATTTGCATAGTGATATATCTAAATCCTACAATGTGCAATATCTTAATACAAGATTAAGAAGGATTGGTTCTACGTTGATTTTAGTATACATATTTAAGCATATAATTACCAAAAAAACAAGGGTATGACATTGAAAGCATCTTAACAAAAAACTTATCGCTCATTTATCATTTCCCACCTCGATGAGCATTTTACTCTTTAGGTCTCTATTGCAATACCTATTTTGATGTTTCATTATATTCATTTGGATGGATTGGACACTAAAATTGCATACCTTATGTTGTAGCGGATGCAACACCCTCCAAAATTTTGGCTTACACTCAAATTTTGGAGCCTTCCTTGGTCTTTCCCTTTATTGTTGCAAAAACTTGAGCCCATTTCATGAGCTTTGTTAAAGTCATTTCACTCATTTTGCTTGTTTAATCAATTGCTGTATTTTGGCATGTTGGACTATTTTACCATGCTTGCAGAACTTTTCTAGTGGCTTCGAAGGTTGATCTTTGTGTATTCTAGTTGTCCTAGCTATGTAAACACTTGTTGCACTCATGCACAAAGTTTTAAGCACTGTCGCACAAGTGTCATCATGATCGACCTAAAGTCTAACTCAAGTGTCTCACTTGTCGCTTCTTGTTATGAGACAATCTCACAAAGGGTAGTGCTTTGTATTTTTATTCTGGTGGTCTATGTTGTCATGTCATTGAAGTATGCTAAGTGTATGATCACAAAGTTTAATTTCTACACAAGTTCACCCTCGTAATGCACTTAGCCGTTTCTCTGAAGATCTGCCCAATTGGGAAACTCACTTAACCGGACCCAGACTAAACTATGCACTGCACAGTATTAGCCTTTAGTGATGAAACCTTACTGCCTAGAACTATGCAATCTGTAGTCACTATCCCCTAGGGTAGTTGCACCGCGCAATTCCAGAGCTGAGCAACCTCCCTTCATCCCCAGAATTGCATAGTAACTCCTACTAGTCTGACTTGAACTGCACACTTCACAATATCAGTCCTCAAGCTTCTCCCCTTTCCTACTGGAACCCCACAATGCATAGATAGCCTAGCCTAACTTTCCTCCTAGAACTACGCAGAAGTGCCTCCCCAATTTCCTCCCTCAATCAAATCTCACTCACCTCATGAACAAAACAGATCTATCCTCCAGGTCTCTTTGCTACCCAGTCCTCCTTGCCTCTGAAAACTATGCAGATATATCTGCTAGGGTCTCATCCTGCATCAGCCAACTGACTACCTCAAATGTGTAATCCTATCTCCTAGTGGCCACTATGCAATTTTTCCCCTCAGTAAGGACTGTGTTCAGAAGTTCCTCACCCAAAATTGAGTTGCGCTTCGTGCAGTCTCAGTGACCAAACTCTCTCCTTGTTACCTGGAACTACACAATGTGCAGTTACTCAGTCCTCCTTCTAGCTTGTCACCTGTCCCAGGCTATATCCATGGATAACAATGCATCATCTTAGATTAGGGAGTTTTTGGATTGATTTCTTCATGTCATGAGTGAATTGTAGGCACTGGTACACTATTAGATCATGGCGAGATGATGAAGAAGGAGAAGAAGGAGGAAACATGCTTCAAGACTCACTTACAACTGGACAGACAAAGAAACATATCAAGAGAAAGAAAAGGGAGAACATGTATGTGGTGAGCACCAGTATTGCAACAAGAATGCTACAACTCCTAGAGCTACCAACTTTACTTTATCAACCCGGAGTTCGTACAAACTTGGAGGTGACACTGTTGTATACACAAAAATATGCAATGGGTCCACTCTTTGTCACTGCTGAGCTGGCGATAGAACACTATGGTTTCTCAAACCAACCTTCTATTGATTCAGAAGAATTTTGATTACCAATGAAGAAAGGGGAATTTCACCCTAATTGGAAGAATGGAAATATTGTCTACTACAGTAATGAAAGACTGAAATAAATGTTTTAAACACACCACTCATCTAATTATTTTTTAAGAGATATTTCTTTAGAAGAATTCTAATCTAACATGTGTGTAATCCTAACTATCCTAGGCATGCAATCTAAAATAACTGAACATTTTACTGTTGTACATATGAATGGACACAATAACTCTTTTTTCCTTTTTTTTGTGAAAATGTGAATGCTAAATCTTCTTGGTGATGTGGTAGGTGGGTTATAGGTGGTTGTGAAAGGTCAGATGGCTTGGGAGGCAAGTCGGGGTCTTCTCATATCTTCATGTATGTTTTTTCCACAAATTGGCCTCAAAACAGGCCACTACAGGTCGTCCAACAGCATGGCCTAATGCTCCTAGAGGATCCCCTGTATTCCTACAGGATACAGCCAAGAGAAATAGGAGTGATTTGGAAGATGGTATAGGGCTTAGGGAAGGTGAATGATGGAAGAAACAAGGCAATGGAGTGGCTAGGACTTCCTCAGAACCCAAACCAAGGTTTGTAAGATGGTTGGATTTTCTCAACAAACCTGGAAAGTTGTTTTTATGGAATGATGAATTGGTTGATGGAATTAGTGGCATTTGGTAATCATGGATGGATGAGGTTAGGCTAGGCCTGCTATCATGAGATCTTCTTGCACTATTCAAAGCTCCTGCAATACATACATCACTGGCATTTATCCATGAATCATGTCAAACAAAGAAGATTTCTAATCAACATAAGAAACATAATTCTATTATTTAGTTACCTAGTTCATGCATGGGAATATTTGCAGAATATTTTGAAAAACCATGAGATCTAATACAAATATGGAGATATCAAAAATGACAAGTGAAACCTATTCTTGAAAACTGAAAAGACGTTGGCCTAAGTAGTAGAAAACCCTAAATTCCATAAGAAAGCATTATTTTGTCTTTTTAGGGCTGAATAAGGGTTTTTCCTCAAACCATGGTCCCTAAAGGGAGGAGTGAGGCCAAATCCACCTGCTATCAGCCTTGCTAGTGTTCCTTTATCTCTCTAAATCTACTACTAAAGCTATGCACAAATGGAAGCAAACTAATCAACTTCACCACTACTTCAATGAAACAATGCTAAAATCAATTCAACAATTAATCTATGAAATAACCTAAGCATACAAGTACAAGAAGAGGAGCCTTTGCTTCTAGGGTTGGGCCCTAACCTAAAGTATTCAACCCTCTGAGTCAACTCAGTGCTAGATCAAGGAAATGGTCATTCTCATTATCATATCAGAAAAATTACATAACAATGTTTTGAAAACTTGAACTCGAAAATGCTTAGTGCTCTTACATAAAAAATACGAACCCTAATGAGGCTCTAGGTCTCCTTATTTATACAACTGAAGTCTCCAACAACTTCCTTACCTCTAGGGAGGCTTGGCTCCCAAACTCAAGATGAACTAGTTCTTAACTGTCACTGGCTCGACTGCCCATGATCTCCATGACTCGGTTGCTTGCAACTCTGAGCTAGTGTGATTTGATTGAGGAATATTCGAATGAGTGAGGATTTAATGAGGAGGATATATCTTCTATAATCTCTCCTCTTTATCTCATTCAAGTTCCTACCCTTAATTAGCCAAAATTTCCATGATTTTCTCCTAAAAACCTGGAATCAGTGCACATTAGACCACATGACACAACATCTTACTTTTACTCATCTCATTAAGCAAAATATAATTAAAACATGTAAGGAATTATGAGGAGAGTTTATTTTAGCAAGCTTGGAGGTGTATTAAGGTCCATATAGTTACCCAATGATGGGACTCAACATCACCCCCCTACTGAAAGTATTTCTCATCCTCCGAGCAACTTAATATATATCCATGTCCTTTATTGCTCTAGTGGCCTCCCTGACATCCCATGCTTCTGTTGTAGTTTCTTCCTCCTTTGAATAAAATCCCACCTTCCTCTTTATCTCTTCCAACTTCTTTATTTCTTCTTCTTATCTCCTCCCTTCTAACATTCCTAAAAGTAGTGGTTGACCGAGTCTCAAGCCAATCCAATTGACTTTGTGTCTTCGTAGAGCCTACTTATACATGGGTGTTCTATCTAGTGCCTCTCTCATTCTCTGATTTTCAGGCTGTGGGGCAAGGTGTTCACCTCCTTTGGCAATCTAAATATGTCTTCAAAGTGTGTGACTACTTGTTCTTGTGCAGCAAGGTACCTAGGTGCAAGCTTAGGATAATTTGCAATGAGGTTGTGGGTGCTGATGGTAGCCATTGGATTAGATTATTCAGCCTGATCATGAGGGGTTCTGTGTAGAAATTCCCACTATAGATCAATAGATTATGCAATAGACTAAAGAAAAATAAAAGATCTACTTCTACAACAAACTTTGCGGAAGCTTAATCGAATATGAGCAAGATCAATGAGAACACATATAACTGAGAATGTGAAATAAATCACACATAACACAGAAGAAATAACCCGGGGAAAGCCTCAACCTAAAACCCCAATCTCTGTAATATCATACAAGTGGAAATATGTTCAAGTTACAAAAAGAATCAACTCTCAAGATATCCCACTCTCTCTACAATCAAACAATACAACTCACAGACTGAATAAACAAAATATATGTCCTCCTCAAGCCCTCCAAGCCTCCTATTTCCTTGTGTAGTTTTTCTTGGGGTCTAGTGATGCCACATGTGTGAATTGGCCTCATTACACTCACAAAAACTTAAGAAGTAACGCGCAATGCTCAAGGAAAGAATTCCTTTAGCATGCAAGAGATATTCACAATGGAATATTCTAACCACTGATAGTACACTACCCCTCCATCTGATCTCAACTTGGTCTCTGTCTGAACTGACATGCGCGAGTTATTTATGAGAGAATATTTAGTTATTTGAAGTGCAACAGTTACATGCATGCATGCATTAACTAACTGAACTCACAATTAATTCAACAAATTGTTTAAACTAATCTCACTGGACTTGACTCAGTTAACTGGGCCAACTAATTACAACTCATCCTTATCTCTTTAACCGATGGATAAATTTCTCAATTAATGGAGAAACTGTTGCATGTCCCCACATAGAATTCATGTTTGATTTTCTACAACTAATTAACTCATGGCGAATTAATTAATTATTTTACAAACAACTGCTAAGATCAAATTCGAATTTTACTTCTCTATTTTAGTTCAGGGACTAACTAAAATAGGAAGGTATCCCGAAATGCTATTTACAACAGTACTAAATTTAGCACTTCTATATTTAGCATTTCTTGTTGCTATTTTCAACACTCCCTCTACACAATAAAGGGATTATCAGTAACCCCAATCCTGTCTTTGTGGAACTCGAACTTGCATTTTGACAATGCCTTAGTCAAAATATCTGTGTCCTGTTCCTCGGTTGAAACATACAGCAACAACATGATCATCTTGACCACAAAGTCTCGAAGATGGTGATATCAGATATCAATGTGCTTGGACCTGTCATGAAAAGCTGGATTCTTAGAGAGTTTGATACAACTTTGATTATCACAGTAGATCATGGTTGGATTCATCCTCTGACCAAACAATCCCACTAGAATCCTCCACATCCAAATGGCCTCACATGTAGCCTAACTAGCAACCATGTATTCAGCCTCTGCTGAGCTAAGTGCAACTGACCTTTATTTCCTGTTGTACCAGGAAATTGCAGCTGAACCAAGGTTGAAGATTCCTCCAGAAGTGCTCTTCCAGTCTGCTGAACTCCCTGCCCAATCCACATCTATGAAACCTTGAAGCTTCACTCCCTCTGTCCATCTGTACCACAATACGAACTGAGATGTGCCTTTGAGGTATCTAAGCACATGATTCACTACCTTCCAAAACAGCTTGGTAGGCTGAACCATAGCTTGACTCAACTATTTCACCGCAAAGCATAAGTCGGGTCGTGTGTTCACTAGATACATAAGTGAACCCACCAGCTACTGATAAACAGTAGCAGCTACTACCTCACCTGAAGTAGCATCCTCCTTCCTCCAGTTCCCAGCTAGAGGAGTCTGCATGGGCTTGCACTTCTCCATGTGAAAGTACCTCAGTATCTCATTGGCATACTTTCCTTGAGACATAAATACTTCACCATCTTTCTGCCACACCTCCATGCCTAGAAAGTAGTGCATAAGACCCATGTCTTTCATTTCGAACTCTCTTGCAAGGTCCTCCTTGGAAGACTGTATCAGCTGATCATCACCTGTCAAAATCAAATCATCAACATAAAGAACAATGATCAATGGTTTACCTTCTACCATGATGTGGTAAAGGTTCACATCTGCTTCACTCTTGGTGAAGCCCAACCTAGTGAAACAACTGTCGATCCTGGTGTACCAAGCACAGGGTACTTGCTTCAGCCCATACAAAGCCCTCTTGAGTTGGCACACATGCGACTCACGATCAAAGGTCTCGAAACCCTCTGGCTGCTCAATGTACACCTCCTCCTCAATCTTCCCATTGAGGAAAGTTGTCTTCACGTCCATCCGGTGGATCTTCCACCCCATCTGAGTTGATAGTGCCAACATCGATCTAATCGATGAGTACCTTGCTACGGGAGAAAAAGTCTCATCATAGTTGATCCCCTTGACCTGTGAGAAACCCCGGGAAACAAACCTTGCCTTATGTTTCTCAACACTGCCATTAGCTGCTTGCTTTACCTTGTAAATCCATCTAGAACTCACCACTGACTTACCCTGAGATCTTGGGACAACATCCCACACATTGTTCCAAATGATAGAGTCGTACTCCTCTACCATTGCATCAATCTAGACTGGTTGCTGCACTGCCTCCTCCAATGAAGAAGGTTCGGTATCTACACACTCCCCAACTAGGGCCATGTACCCGGTGTACCACTCAGGCGACCTCCTCTCTCTGCGCTGAGAAGATGGTTGTCCCACATTCTCCCGCGCATCCAGCATCAACCTGTTATCTTCCCTTTAGCATTTCCACCCATATTTGGAAGTCTCAGCATGAGTTGATGTCTCCACTCCCGGATCCTCTGCATGCAGCTGCTCCGCATCAATCTGAGGCTCCTCCTCTTTAGGAACTGAAAGTTCCTCCTCTGCATGCAACTTGAGCTCCCTCTCAAGTGATAATCACATGGCTATCTGCTCATCAAACTTCAGATCCCTGCGTACCACAGTCCTCTGACTGGTAGGCAGGTACACCCGATAGTTGTGGGGTGTATCTGTGTATCCCACAAGTATTCCCAACTCAGCTATTCGATCCAACTTCTTCCGGGTATCTTTGGTCACATGACAGTAGACTGATGATCCAAATATTCAGAAGTGACTCAAATCTGGTCACTTCTCGGAAAAGGCCTCCATAGATGTCTTCATTCCCAGTATACGGTGTGGGCTTTTGTTATGCAATTATACTGTTGTATTGCATGCCTCAACCCACAAATGCAATGGTAGGCTTTGGTCATGCAACATCACTTGTGCTGCTCTCACAATCGATTTGTTCTTCCTTTCGTCCACCCCATTCAGCTATGGGTTATGGGGTGCTGATAATTCCCGTTTAATTCCTTCTGCAGCACAGAAGTCTTTAAACCATTGGGAGACATACTCTCCACCATTGTCGCTATGCAGCTTTTATTTTCTTTCCATATTATTTCTCTGCCAAGGCTTTAAACTCACAAAACCTCAAGAAGGTCTGATCCTTCTTTTGCATAAAGTAGATCCAACATCTACGAGAAAAATCATCAATAAAAATAACATAGTACCTTTTTTTAGCGGTGGAGGTTGTAGAGAAAGGTCCACAAACATCTGAGTGAACTCACTCCAGGATTTCTTCAGCTCTACTGTCTCGATCTGGAAAGGAAGATTTTGCGTACTTACCCAAGGTACAACCTTCGCATGTATTCGTCTGCTCAAGTTTTTCCTTGGGTAATCCGGAAGAAATCTGTTGCATGATATTTAGGGCTCCATGGTGCAAGTGGCCCAGTCTTCTATTCCATAGCTCGCCAACATCTTGGCTCTGCACCATCTTAGCTTTGGAATTTAATGCAACACAGTCGTCTACCTTTAGCTTGTAGATATTCTTTACATGAATCCCAATTCACTTTGTCTATCTAGTATCGATATGCCTCAGGAATATGTTTCCTTTACTAAAGACTACATCATAGCCTTTATCTTCTAGCATAGCGATAGATACAAGATTCTTCTTTAGACCTGGTACATATTTCACATCAGTCAGGGTGAGGGTAGCTCCATGCTCCCTCTAAAACACAATCGTACCTTCACCTGAAATGCGGTACTTTCCATCATCACCCATCTCGATCTGCATCTAGAGATCCTTCGCCTCCAAGGTACTAAAAAGATTCTTATCACTTGACATGTGGAATGAAGCTCCACTATCTAGGTACCACACACATCCCACCATGGATGAAACCATGCATGCGATAAGTGAGAAATCCAGCTCAAACTATGAGGCCAATGTCTCACCATCAGATCCCTTCGAGGAATCCTTCTTGGATTTCTTCTGTGGACAATTCGTAGCATAATGGCCCACTTCATGACAATGAAAGCAACACACTTTTGATTTTTCAAACTTCTTCCCACCATGGGAAGAACCGGATTTGGGATGGGACACCTTTCATTTCCCTTTCCTCGCCTTACTCGCTAAGACTAGATTTTTCTCATCATCTTGCTTCGATGAGGATCCATCTCTGGTGCTTCTTCTTATTTCCTCCTGCATCAGATATGACCAAAGTTGTTCCCAATCTAATAGTTTTCTCTTCCATTAATCGAGTCTTAGTAGCTATGCTAGCTCTTAGGAAGTGATGAGCCCCAAAAATGTACAATTATTTGCGCTCATTCAACTTCCTAATTTGGCTTGATCCACCATTCTCATTTGTTTATTGCATGTTTTTTATTATTTTTATGTTAA
>APFE031656774.1:111078-124987 GCA_000404065.3 Pinus taeda | reverse complement strand
CTCAAATCTTTTAAGCTTCCCCTAATTGATTGTAGAAGTAGATTAAATTATTTTCCTTTAGCTATATTGCATTATCAAGTTAATCTACAAACCCATGATGGGCTAGTTGTTGATGTTTTCCCTCCTGCACTTTGATGCTCATATCTATCTGTGATTGACAAAGAAATTAGGGTATACTTAATCTTTTTTGAGGAGGTGCGTCTGCTCCAAATCTCAGTTCTTGGAGGATTTTGAAGTGATATCCATACACCACACTGTATCTCCCTTCACATTTAATGAGGTGGTAACTAACTTCATTCCAAGGGTATGGAATGCTTCCTCTTCTGACCCCATTTTTGTCTTCCATTGGCTCGTCCCCTTCCAAAAATAATTTCTTCTTTGCAAGGGTATTGTTACCCTTATCTTCTTTTCTCCAAGGTAACCCTAAAGGGAGTGTAGTGATTATGCTTATAACTTTAGCGGTGATTTCTATCGATAGGCATTTTAGCACAACAATGGCATGGGTCCTAGTTGTTAGTGTTAGTCTTGTTAGCCTGTCACCTGGATCAAATGTGCTTTCACTATGCTTGTCGAGACTATCAAAATCAATTTTTTTTTGTAATTAGGTTTACACAACAAAATTTGGTCATTGTTTGGTCAGTCTAGAGATGAGCTCAATCTTTTGGAAATTCACTCATGTTGGTCACCTATCACAATTTTATGGAGGTGTCATAATAAAAACATGTCAGTCATCATCATCATTCCCTTTAGTCTCAGGTCATTCATTAGGTTGCTAGGGTTTCCAAGGCCTATCATTTTCATGAATAAATATAGTAGTGAATAGAGTATGACAAGCAGCTCTTGGGTATTGATTTGTGAATTTTCACACTTTCATCATGTTCTCTTGTTCAAAAAGTTCCAGAAGAAGGAATTCTAGCACTCAAGAAAGTAAAAGGTAGCTCAATTTTTCAGTGGTAAAGGTAACTCTGTTTTCACAAGTGAAAAATCATTTTTTAAAGGATCGTGGGTCCCATTTGTTTTTTAAAAAAAGAAATAATTTTCCCTATATAAACTAAAAAGCCCCCAAACGTGGTTTGTTTACCTCCTATTCACTCTTGAGTATTGAGTTGTCTTGTCTAAGAGAGTAAAAAAGTTGGCTTCCTAGGAAAGATTGGAAAAAATCTTGAGGCACTGTGCTCAGGAACAAAGCGCTGCGCTCAGGACATAGTGCCCAAAATTCACCCAAAACTCTCCCAAATTTCATTTTTTGGCTTGCAAGATTAATTTCATTGACTTCTAAGCCAAGTGACAAGTAATTACACCATAATTATTCCTCATTTTCGTTTCAAAATCATCTCATGTCAATGATTCTTCAAATTAGGGTTTGTAGTGAAATTTTGCATGGGAAATGACAGAGTGATAATGGCCATTTTTATTTTTGGTTTCTAAAACATGTAAAATGTTGTCCTACACCTGCATACATGTTTACTAAACCATTTTAACCATTCAATCCACCTCAAAACAAATTTTTACCCCTCAAAAAGTAAAACCCTAGCTCATTCCTAAAGGTTTTTGGGCATTTTTCATTACAAACCCTGTTTTTCCTCCTTGCAAGCATATCACTCTTCCACTGTTTCTTCACTCATTTTCATCAGATTCCAAAGTTAATATCCACATTTTTAAAACCTCCTCTATAATTTTGTCAAAATCCACCTTCACATCACTTCATTTCCATTGATACCTCAGACTTTATTTTTCATTGCCTGCTGCTAGGGTTTTTTGTCATCATGGAGGCAAAATCTTCACTAGAGAGGAAAAGACATTATGGGGGAGGGAAGATACTCAGATATGAGCCATCAAATTGCAATGCAATCAACTCCTATCCTTTCATCAAACAATGCTTCGAGGATGTACATTGCTTGGAGTTTTGCAAAAGAGTGAGTGAGGTGGGGTTTCATGAATAATTAACAGATTGGGTGGCAACTCAGTTGAAGGGTGGAAGTGTTGTCATCACTCGTGTTGAGTTCATTTTTTTAGTGGCCTCCATCTCACTTGCAATAGGGTTACCTGACAATGGTGAATATTGATTCAAAGGAATGAGCCTAGATCTTAAATACTACAAGCCTTTCTTAAAAACACCATATAGGGAAAAACATGCTCACATTATGCCTTTCAGATACTTATTGGAGAAATATGCCCCTTTGATGAATAATTTCATGAGGTTCTTTACATGTGAAGGAATATTCTCCAGGTTGTATGCTTATCATATTTGCCTCCTGATGCATTTCACCTCTAAAAAGCCACTCAACATGTGTAACTACCTATCCAGGAGCATTTCCAAAATGTCAGAAAAGATACAAGCGAAGGACAAAGAGCACTCCCCAAGCTTGTTTCATCATAGTATAATCAAAACTATTGTCCTTCACTAGCTTGCAGGGAAAGGTATGGCTTGGGAAGCCTTTTGGAAACAACGTTGAAATGGCATGAAGCCAATGTAGCAACTTGGTCTTCTAGTGTGCGAAAACAACAAATGGAGGTGGCTTCCTCTAGAAAACTAGTGGAGAAAACTCAAGTACCTAAGCTTGAGGTGACTAAAGTGTACAAGAGAGGACAGAGGCTTGTGTTTTCTTCTCATGGAGAGAAAGGGGCCAATCCTTCTTCATCGACAAAGCAGGGTCCGACAATGAAAGATAAAGACCTAGTTGAGCATGAGTTTGAGCTACTTGATTCAAAGGCTGAGGATCAAACTTCAAGCATGTGACAGAAAATTATAGATAAGGACTATCAGATAAAGGAGCTTGAAATCAATGTGGAAAGAGAAAAATATGTCATTTCATTCCTTGAATAGGAGAATAGTTAGCTCAAAGCAAAGGAACTGATCATGGAAAAAGAACAAGCCAAGTTATTGCAGCAGGTTGACAAGGGAAAAGAGATCATGGAATCAAGTAAGCCTGAAGGATGAAAAGGGAAAGGAAAGAGGAAAAGGCCAAGAACAAAGGGCCTGATGAAAGCTTTGCAAGAAGAGAAAAAACATATCCTATTGAATGAAGACATGGACCTAGAAGATAAAATTGCTGTTGAGGTCAATCAAGACAAGGAGTATTGCTAAATGGGGTGAATGAACACTTGGATAAGCTCCTTGAGAAGGAAAACGTATATAATCATTTGCTCAGACATATGGCGCAACACTACTAGGCTCAAAACATGATCACCAATGTCAAGGTAAAGGAGCTTGAAAACAAGCTCAAGGAAGCCAAAAAAGACCAAAAGGATGAGGGAAACTTGGAGATGCTTACTGAAGCATCTATGAAGGTTTAAAAAACATATTTTTACACCTTCCATCCAATTTTGAGAAAATTCTTAGCACTTTAAGTTTTTAAAGAATTTTTGGGCTAAGTTCAGAAAATCAGTTGCTCTAGAAGCGCAACTGCTTGACGCTGCCTTTTTCCTCAGGCTTCCATTTTAGGAAAAGTTTATATTTTTGGAAAGATCTTTCCATCCTCTAAAAATCTATTTGCTCAGATTTCATAGAGGTGGCTCAGTTTTGGAGAAAAGTGCAAAACAGTGGCAAAAAAATAACATTATGGACCCTTTTTTGACAGGCGTTGCGCATAGGGAGAAACCTTGGGAGAATGGATATTTGAAGGCCTTCCCATGGTCCAAATTCAAAAATTCAAACTGTTCGGGAAACTAGACTCTCAGTTTTTCATTTTGACCCCTGGAAGGCACCTCAACATCAACTCAAGGTCGGCACTGCGCTTCTGCACTTTTCTATGTTCTAATTTGTAAATTTCACTGTGTAAACTTTCTAGTTTCCAGTTTGATTTGGTCAATGTCAAAAATCTTTATGTAATGGAAGTAGTTTTGAGGATAGGTGATGTAGGCATGAACAAATGTACATCATAGGTTTTTTTTTATGTTTATTAGACCTCATAAAAGAAGCAAACTCCTAAACAAGCTCTCCATGAAGTGTTTGAGTTTCACCTTCTCACTCACACCTGTTAGTTGAGAGAATCTTAGAGTTAGTTCCTCCACCAAGGAATTCGACTCCTGAAGGTGGGAAAGTGGTCTAGGAGAGTCTATATGTATCATTTCTCTTCAGGAGAAGAGGGTTGAACTTTTTGTGAAGGAAGCTGGCATGTAATCATCTTTTCAACTAATATAGAGACAGGTTGCATCTATTTTCAAGGAACTCTAGCCGAGTGAGTTCATGGTGCTTGTTCTTCATTCTGTTCTTTTCTAATGGTTTAAACTTATTTATATACATGATATCTCTTATTTCTATGGATTCCTTATAGTGAAATATACAGAATTCTTGTTTTTCAAGCTTTGTTATTCGGTTTTCATAGTTATGTTTATGTCTTCCTAAGCTAATGAAATCATGTTTACTTATGCTCATTAGTTTCTTCTACACTTTCTCATCTATACTACACTAACAATGTTAAAAATACACCATGGCTTCTCATATCTAGCTCCTTCTCATATTTTCTCTTGCACTCGTATAGCCTAAACTTACTTGTGGCTCCAAACCCTCAGTTCAACAAACCCTAAAACTCAAATTTTCACAAACAACAAATAAATACACATAGCTAGCCTAAAATTCATTTGCTTTGAAGTCATATCACTCATAAGAGACTTAGAGAGATCCCTCTCATGCTCAGTATGGATAGATACTGAGCTAAAGTGGTTTGAGGTTACCCTTCTCGATTTCCTTTTCAGCTTAGGAGATTGTAAGGACTAACATTAGTGAGGGGTATGAGTGAGAGAGAAAAGTCCCTGGCCACCTCATCATCGTATCCTCTCATCCTCTCAAAGAACCCCATCCATTTGTGCCTTGTGAAAATTTCTACTACAGGAGGATGCTAGTGAATTCTCACAGTGTTTGTGGGTTCTCTCTTGTTAAAACCCCCTATCAGCTTTCCCTGGTAATTGTGGAAGCTTGGATGAATAAAAATCAAGAATTCTAGTGTGTGAGAGAGGATGGAGTGTTAACTCTGCAATACAATTCTCCTAGACTATAATTTCCTTAATCAAATGATGATTTTTCTTCTTTTTAACAAGAAAACATGGAAGGTATAGCTCCTACCTCACCAATTATCTTCTGTTGAGGACAACCTTTGATTTATCCTCCCTTAGTGCCCACTGATAATATTGTAGATTGACTGCTCTGTATCCCATAGGCTTTCCTGTAGGATCCTGTACATCTCCTGCACTGTAAAATGCTAACTGTCTCATGTAGGTGCTACTTCAAGAAGGCCGAGAGAAACCTCGTTTTGATGAATTCTCGAGATTTATAATGCTCTCTTTGCATGGGAATCAATGTTTTATTTCCTTATATGGCTGATCATGTAGGATGGTGTGTTGTCTTTCTAAGTACGAGAATCTCCTTTTGGACTGTTGGTCCCATTATCAGTCCATCATTCCACCTTACCTCGTAATCATCTCCCACTTCACTCCTCCGTAACTTAACCATTTTTGGCCTTATCTCCTTTTTCTTCTAATTTGACTGCTACCACGTGTGGAGTAGTCTAACTATTTTATCCTCATCAACTGGCCGAAGGTGGCTAAGTTAACTTGCCACCTTTGCTTATAAAACCAACTCTTACATAATCCTAGAGTTTTGATCATAACGTACTAATGAGAGAGCATGAGTAAGATGACAGACCTGTGGGTAAGATGCTTTGATGATGACGCATGATGGAGAATGATTTCCTGTGATGTGTATTTGCTGCATATCCTTCTTTGTATTGGCCTCTTTTGATGTTAGTTTATTTTGATATGTTGGTGCTGGAGAGTGATGTGGTGATCTTGCTACTATTGCTGAGCGCTGGAGGAGCTTCCTCAACCTTGGAATCTTTGTGCTGAAGATGGATGCAACCCTGAGAAGTTTCCTTTGTGGGATAGGCTGCTACAGGATTTCCTTAAGGAAACCTACAAGATGTCCTGTAGTTGCCTCTCCCCTAAAATTTCATACTTTTTTTCACTTCCTGTAGCTGCCTCTCCCCTAAACTTTCATACTTTTTTTCACTTCCTGTAGCTGCCTCTCCCCTAAACTTTCATAATTTTTTTCACTTCTGAAGCATGAGGTTTGTTGACATGAGTAGAGAAGGGTTATAGTGAATGGTAGGTGAGATGTATAGCCTTTAGGTATTGTCTCCCTTTCCTATTTTCTCACCTTCTTCTATTTGTTTTTTTCTTTTTGAAAACTGTATATTTTTTAATTGACTTATTGGATGGATGCAAGGGTAGCATGGTGTTGAAAGGCATGGTGATGATGAGGTGGAGTGAATGTTTTATTTTTTGACACAAGCTTGTCATCCCCTTTTCTCTAGGATCAATTTTCTTGGGATTTCAAAGCCACTGTATTTCCTACAGGAAACTCCTGTAGGTTTTCAGGGAATCCTGTTGGATTACATGGAATATTGTAGAAAACATAGAGCCTATGTAAACTGCGCTAGAGGAGTCCATAAATGGAAGGATGGTTGAAATAATGAAGAATATGAGATGGAGGGATTAAAATATGGATTTTTTAGGTCTTTCTGTTCCTCTCAAGCTGCTCTGATCCTCCTCTTGCTGACCTGCAGACAACATTTCCAAATTTTTTTCTTTTCTCTCTTTTTATTTTTCATTTTATTTTTCTCTTTTTTGAAAACAACTAGTCTGCCTCCAAGGAGGTTTTCATTCTAACTGCCTGCCCTGGGTGCCTCAAAAGAGGTTTTCACCCATAGATATTTTTATTTTTTCTTTTTTCAACACCATAGGGCCTCCCCAAGATGTTTTCAACCCAACAGTGGGACTTTGGTGCCTCATGGAGGTTTTCACCTGAGTCTCTTTATTTTTATTTATTTATTTATTTATTTTTCTCTCTTTTTTTTTTTAGGGACTTGAAGGGGTGGAAGCTGAGACTTGCTCCATCACCATAACTATCTTGCTGATGCCATTGATGAATTATTGCTTTGACAAGGGCTTTTTGTAGACCTTCAATCTGTACCCATTGACAAGTAAAGGGATAGCCTCTGCATCAATGGTTCTTATCTGCACTGAACCATTATCATGAAATTTTTCTATGACATAAGGCCCTAACCATCTAGTCCTTAACTTGCCTTTAAAATCCTTGTATATGGAATCATACAACAAAGCCCAATCACCTTGTTGAAACTGTTTTTCCTTTATGTTCTTGTCATGCAAAATCTTCCTTTGAACTTAAGTTTCCTCTATGTGTAGGAGGGCTTGCATCCTAAATTCATCTAGCCCATTCAACTGGAGCAATATTTCTTGTTGTGCCCTTGTGATATCTAGATCCAGTTGTGCTTCCATTCTTAAGATGTTGTATTCAAATTCAATGGACATCAGGTCCTTCTTCCCATAGACTAGCTCATAAAGAGTGAATCCAATGGTGGTCTTCTAGGTGGTATTGTAGGCCCAAGTGGCCTCAATTAATCTATCTGCCCAATCCTTTCTGCTGCTACTAATCACTTTGGTTAGAATGCCTTCCAGCGCTCTGTTGGTTACCTCCACTTTTCCATTAGCTTGTGGGTGGTAGGGAGTAGATGTTCTATGCTTGACCTTGTGCTGGCTTAACAAATTTTCAATCATGTGAGATGAAAACTGATGGCCTTGATCAGTGACCAGTTCTCTAGGGTACCCAAACTTATAAAATACATTTTCTCTTAAGAATTCAGCCACTTTCTCTTATGTTGCTGCTTTGATGGCCTTAGCTTCAGCCCACTTGGTTAAATAGTTAGTGCACACAATGATGTACTGTTTTTACCTAGATGGAGGGTCAATGGGTCCAATGAACTCCATGCCTCACTTGTCAAATGGCTTGAACGTCACTTGAGGTTGCAGAGGCATTTCATCCCTTGGGGTAGGTTTCCCTATCCTTTGGCACCAATCACACTGACTAGTATACCTCCTAACATCTTGGTGAAGAGTGGGCCAGTAATAACCAACTTGTAGTACCTTGAATACTGTTCTTTTGGATGCAAAGTGACCTCCACAAGGCCCATCATGATAGGTTAGAAGGATGTCAAAGACTTCCTCCTACCTGACACATCTTCTCAGAATTTGATCCAGGCTTAGTTTGAAGAGGTTGCCCCCAACCTAAGTGAATGGGGCGCTCTTCCTTACAATCATGCTCTTTTCCTTGGAGGACAAATTTGGTGGAAACTTTGCAGACACCAAGTAATTTTCTATGTCAGCAAAGCATGGAGAGAGAAATGAAATGGCGAATAAGTGTTCATCTGGTAACTGATCATCAACCATTTCTTCCTCCCTTGCATGCAAAGTCAATCTGGATAAAAAAATATGCAACAACATTCTCCTTGCCAGGCTTATCAATAATAGTTAAATCAAACTATTGCAATAAAAGTAACCACCTAATAATCCAGGCATTTACATAAGGTTTATTCATAAAGAATTTAATTGTAGCATGGTTAGTATGTACAAATGTTTGGTAACTTGTAATGTAATACCTAAATTTGTTCAATGAATTCACAACAGCTAGGAGATCCTTTTCAGTGACTGTGTAGTTCAGTACAAATTTTGATAGATTCTTACTGATGAAGTAAATGGCATAAGGTAGCTTGTCATCTATCTAGCCTAGGGATGCTACTATGGATTTGTGAGAGGCATCAACACGTAGATCGAAAGGAAGAGCCCAATTTGGGCCTCAGAGAATAGGTGCAATAGTCAACTTGTCCTTTAGGGTGTCGAAGGCCTCTTGACAGCTTTCTGACCATAAAAATTCGGAGTCTTTGGCCAATAACCCAAATAAAGGAGAAGTTAACTTGCTGAAGTATTTTATAGATCTCCTATAGTATCCAACTAAACCTAGAAAACTTCTTAAATCCCTCTGTTTTTCGAAGCTGGGACCGTTTAGATGATGGCTATCTTATTTGGGTCTACCTATAGTCCTTTCTGGGATATTGAATGACCTAGAACAGTCCCTGAAGTCATCATGAACTCACAATTTTTGGGACTAAGGGACAAGTTCATTTCAATGAATTTGTTCAACACCTTAGCCAAGTTGGAGAGAGCCTCCTGGAAATCACACCCATAGGGTGTAAAATCATCCGTATAAATTTCCAGTGCATCATCGACTTGCTCAGAAAAGATACTCAGGATTTCCCTCTGGAAAGTGGCAGGGGCATTGGATAGGCCAAAAGGAAGGACCCTATAAGAGAAAGTACCCCAAGGATAGGTAAAGGTGGTTTTATCCTCGTCCTTTGGGCTAATTTGGATTTGATTGTACCCGCTGAACCCATCTAAGGAAGAGAAAAACTTTTTCCCTTCTAGGTCATCTAGCACTTGGTCAATGAAAGGTAGAGTGAAATGGTCCTTCTTTGTTGCTTTTTTCAACTCCCTATAATCAACACAAATCCTCCACTTCCCATTTTTCTTTGGAACCAACACCAAAGGAGAAACCCGCTCACTGTTTGAGATAGGGTAAATGAATTTTGCATCTAGTAGCTTCTGCAGTTCTTTTTTGACTATATCCTTGAGATCTGGATTCGTTCTCCTTTGGGGTTGTCAAATCGGTTTGAAACCTTCTTTGATATAAATATGATGAGTACACATCGAGGGGTGCACTCCCTTCATTTCTTTGTAACTCCAAGCAAAGGCATCCAGATGTTCCCTTAGAATGTTGCGCAACTCTTCTTCTTGGTGTAAAGAACGAGAGGGGTTGATCATCAAAGTTATTTCAGGGCCGAATTCTATTGTCTTGACATGAGAAGGGTTTGAATTAGCTAAGCTTAGATCAATCTGATGGTTTCTCTTGGTTCCCTTTACTACTTTCTCTAAGGACAAGGTGCTCAGAGTTGGATTTTGGAGTGTATGTTCAATCAAATCATCTTCATCAGGCTATCCTCCTCTCATGGTAGTTTCTAGGGTATAGAGTTGGGCTGAGTAGACTTCATCTTCTTCCTCCTCTTCTAGCCATAAATGTAAATCCGGTTCTAAGGATGGATGAGAATAAGGGTACAAGACCAAATACTTAGACAAATGCCCATTTTTGATAGTCATGTTTCCAACCTTGCAGCTGATGTAGGCATCGACAGTGGTTAACCAAGGCATCCCAAGTATGAGAGGATAACCATTAAGCTTGGCCTTAGGCTAGAGAACTAGGAAGTCTACAGGGTACTCCTAGGAGTTAATGGAGACCATCACATCCTCAATGATCCCCTTAGGGGTTACTGTGGAACAATCTGCAAGCTACAAGACTTTTGTGTCTTTCTTAATGAACCTTGGAGATTTAGCTTGAGCATGATGTCCTTAGTCATTACATTAATGGCAGCCCCAAGATCAATCAAGATGTGTGGGACAATGGTTCCATTGATGTGCACATCTACTACAGGGCTTCCAGGGTCTAAATACTTTAGGAAAAGTACCTGCCCCAACATTAAGTCAGACAACTGTCCACTGACATTAATGGTAGGGGTGTCTCTTTTTTGCCTCCTTGTATCTTTGTTGTGTCAGGGAACTGAAGGGGTGTCTCAGTCACCCCTTCAATTCCTTGACACACAACTTTTAGTCTAGGTAGAGAAGGGAACTTGTCTGTGGAGTTGTTTTCTTCACAAACCCAACATATTTCTATAAGGTTTAATGGAAATTAATTCCTAGGGTGCCTCCTTATGCATCTAGGGAAGAAAATGGCTAATGCTCTCTTTGCTTCCTCCTGCTTTCTCTTGACGTGAATAGTGTCTATCTGTAGGGCAAGGGTTTGCAACATTTCACTCTTGAAATATTCCAACATATTTCCAATTTGACCTTTTATGGACGCGTTGGAAGAGGATGAGTTGGACATTTGTTGACTACCCCTACCCTTTTTCCTAGCTACCCTAGTATAGTTCTTAAAGACAATATTGATATATTCATAGGGTAGTTGATATATGTCCCCTCCTGCTAGCAGGTTTAGAGTATCCAGAACATCTTCCCTCACCCTCCTGAGTAGGACTAGCTTCAGTGACTTAGGATCAAATGTGCACCTGGCCCTTTTGTAGCTAAGCTGGAATCTTTCCTCATAATCTTCTAAGGACTCATCATTCCCTAAGGTCATTCTAAAAATTCCCTCTTTAGTGTATTTGGACCTACAGTAGTCCTGATATTTGTTGTTGACGACTTGCTGCATTTGAGCCCAGGTTGTGATGCTATCCCCAGGTAAACCCATGAACCAACGCATAACTGCATCCTTTAGAGTGAATGGGAATAATTTCAACTTCTGATCATCAGTGGTGTAATCATAAGTTTTTCATATGACAATGAACTCAAACAAGAAAGTATCTAGATCTTTTGAGGACAGGTCATGGAAGTGAGCAAGAGAAGAGGGGCTTATGTTTTTCATCTTGGCATCCCCATTGGTTTTTCTAATGGGAAAAGAACCCTAAATTCTTTCTCTATCTCCTCTATCATTTCTATTTTCAGCCATTAGGTCAGTTGGATTGGGTTCTCCTTCTTCTTCTCCCCCTGTAGGCTCTTCAAAAATATTTGGTTGCTCACCTAAGGGGTCCTCCAATTCATAAACACCAAAGAAGAGGAAAGGTCGACTATTGGAAGTAGTGGGGGTATTTGGTAGTAATTTCCCTAAATTATCTGTATTCCTACGAGGCATGAAATAAGTGTTTTTGTTTTGTTTTTTTTTTCAAGCTTTAAGACTAATTGCAGAATTGAAATAAAAAACTAAATGGAAACTAACTACTAAATGAAATCTTACTTGCAGAATGGAAAGGAAAGAAAACCAACTTACAATTACTTTTGCAAAAATGAAGCTAATAGCAAAATGAAAGAGAGAAGAAATGGAAGAAAGAAAGCAGAAATAAGATCTACTTAGAGAACCCCCTGACAACGATGCCAAAAAGTGGTGAACACCAGTATTGCAGCAAGAATTTTGCAACTCTTAGGGCTACCAACTTTACTTTATCAACCCGGGGTTCGTACACACTTGGAGGTGGCAATGTTGTATACACAAGCATATGTAATGGGTCCACTCTTTGTCACTGTTGAGCTGGCCATAGACCACTATGGTTTCTCAAACTAACCTTCTATTGATTCAGAAGAAGTTTGATTACCAATAAAGAAAGGGGAACTTTAACCTAATTGGAAGAATGGAAATATTGTCTACTATAGTAATGAAAGACTGAAATAAATGCTTTAAACACACCACTCATCTAACTATTTGTTAAGATATCTTTCTAGAAAAGAATTCTAAGCTAACATGTGTGTAATCCTAACTATTATAGGCATGCAATCTGAATAATCAAACATTTTACTGCTATGCATATGAATGAACATAATAACTCTTTTTTCCTTTTTGTATTTTTTTGTGAAAATGTGAATGCTAAATCTTCTCAGTGATGTGGAAAGTGGGTTAGAGGTGGTTGTGAAAGGTCATAAGGCTGGGGAGGCAAGTTGGGGTCTTCTCCTATCTTCTTGTATGCTTTTTCCACAAATCAACCTTAAAATAGGCCACTACAAGCTGTCCTATAGGATGTCTTAATGCTTCCTACAAGATGTCCTAATGCTCTTATAGGATCCATTCTATTCCTACAAGATCTAACTGAGAGAAATAGAAGTGATTTGGAAGGTGGTGTAGGGCTTAGGGAAGGCAAATGATGGAAGAAACAAGGCAAGGGAGTGACTAGGACTTCCTCAGAACCCAAACCAATGTTTGTAAGATGGTTGGATTTTCTCAACAAACCTAGAAAGTTGTTTTTATGGAATGATGAATTGGTTGATGGAATTAGTGGTGTTTGGTAATCATGGATGGATGAGGTTAGGATGGGGCTTCTTTCATGAGATCTTCCTGCACTATTGAAATCTCTTGCAATACATATATCAATGGCATTTACCCATGAATCAACATAAGAAACATAATTCCATTATTTAGTTTCCTAGTTCATGCATGGGAATATTTGTAGAATATTGTGAAACACCATGAGATCTAATACAAAGATGGAGATATCAGAAATGACAACTGAAACCTATTCTTGAAAATTGAAAAGATGCTGGCCTAAGTAGCAGAAAACCCTAAATTCCATAAGAAAGCAGAATTCTGTCTTTTTGGGGTTGAATAGGAAGTTTTTCTCAAACCATGGTCCTTGAAGGGAGGAGTGAGGTGAAATCCACCTACTATCAGCCTTGTTGGTATTCCTTTATCTCTCTAAAGCTACTACTAAAGTTATGAAAAAATGGAAGCAAACTAATCAACTTCACCACTACTTGCAATGAAACAATGCTAAATTCAATTCAACAATTAATTTATGAAATAACCTAAGTATGCAAGTACAAGAAGAGGAGCCTTTGCTGCTAGGGTTATGTTGAGGTCTCGAAAATCGCTGCAACAACAATGGGGGATAACCACCTGGTCTGGACCTTAAAGCAACTCCTTTTCCGTTTGGCGTGGTGGCTCCGACTGGTTTAACTAAGTCTAGTTACCTTCTCCCTATCGCTATTGGTTTATGATGTATCTTTAAATACCAATAGACAAGGATATCAGATCACTTTTTCTTACTGATCAGGTAAGAGAATGACCCTTAAGCTAATTTGGGTTCAGCCAAGCCACAACTAAAGTTTTGCCTCTTTGAGAAGAGGGCTTAAAAGAATATATAAATTACTCTAAATGCAAGCTTATTTTATAATGCAAGCAAAAAAAACTAATCTAAATCATATCTTAATTAGGCAAATATAGATCTAACCCAACTAAGAGCAAGATAATTAAAATATTGGGATTTAAACATGTATCGCTTATAATAAATATCAAGTTAATGAAGTAGTTCAATTAACTGATATTATGGATATCAAAACAAATCCTATTGAGACCTTTTAACTGAAATAATAAACCAACAACATTCCCGGAAGTAGTTCACAAAAATGATATTGATTATCAAATCAATAAATCCAATAATTAAACAATAATATGTAGAAATAGTTC